>JAOPHQ010005134.1:15000-112500 GCA_030340625.1 Merluccius polli
ACATCATCACTACTTTGTGATCACTCCTCAGAACTTCTGCTTCCTTGCTTTTTTAGAAGCAAAGTCATCAACTATGTCTTCATAGGACAGCTGCTTGCCAATCTCACGATTAATGCTCATTATGGCAAGACCAGTGAGGCGATCCTGTCCCATGGATGACCTCAGGTAGGTCTTGATGAGCTTCAGCTTTGAGAAGCTCCTCTCTGCTGAGGCCACTGTCACAGGAAGAGTGCAAGCGATTCGCAAGGCAATCCACAGATTGGGATACAGTTCCTTCAGGTGTTTTTTGTGGATGAAAGAGAGAAGCTCTAATGCAGTCGTGTCATCAGAAGGCAAGCTCGGCAACTTGCTCATTTCTGCAGCCAGTTCCTTTCCATCAATGTCACCTCCATCTCCAGTGCTTAATGTGCTGCAGAGCTTGTCACACTGGTTGCTCAATTCCACAGCATCCAGTTTTTTTAAATCGAGCAGCACTCCAAATTTGGCTCTCACCTCACCCAGTGTGTCAAACCTAGCATTTAAGGATCCAATGGTTGTGTCAACAACCACATTAAAGAATGCAGTTTCTAGCCTCTTCATGGCATCCTGAATAGGCTCGTCTGGGGATTCATAAGCAAAGTGTTTTTTTGTGCTTCTCAGTCTCTTCTCTTTCAGCACAGCCTCCACATTCATTTCCGCACACATGTCTTTAGCAGAGGCCTGAGCTGCAGCAAAGCCATTGTCTCTGTAACTAGTCAGTGATGTTTTCGCCTTTATGAGGAGGTCAACTGCCACATCAAGCTGCATTGTGGCAGACTGCAGGAGCTTGCTAACATGGTTCACTTGGTTTAGAATGTCATACCATACCACTGTGCAAATGAGGAAGCGGTATGACCCAACCTCTTCTGCCAAACTTTGGGCTTCAACCTTTGTCAGAGGGTCTGTCACTTTTTCCCTGACCTCCAACAATGCCTCCCTTATGTTAGAGACCTGGTACCCGCACAGCTTCTATGCTGTTGACACGGCTCTCCCACCGTGTGTCACTCCAAGACTTCAGTGCAATAGTCACATGTTCTTTTAGGATTGCCCATCTTTGTGGGGCTGCTGAGAAAAGGGTGTACAGTTTCTGCACATTGCCAAAGTAGCTGATGGCATCTGTGGATGCTTTTGCTGCATCCGCCACCACCAAGTTTAATGAATGTGCCCCACATGGGACATAAAGTGCACGAGGATTTTTCTCAAGCAGCCTTGCTTGAACTCCTCTGTTCCTCCCCTTCATGTTGGCACCATTATCATACGATTGTCCTCTGCAGTCATCAAATGGAATATTCAGCTCCGTAAGCCTGTTCAGAATCAAAGATGACAAACCAAGACCTGTTGTTTCAGAAGCCACAAGGAATCCTAAGAAGTGTTCCTTGATTGTTGGTTCTTTGTCCATTTTGACAATCCTTACAATGACTGACATCTGCTCTTGGTGGCTTGTATCAGGTGTACAATCCAAAATGATTGAATAATATTTGGACTGTTTAATTTCAGTCACCATTGTGTCCAACATTTTCCCACTGATGGAAGCAATCAGTTCATTTTGAATAACATTTCCAAGATAGCTGGAATGACTGAACTGGCCACCCTCCACACGCTCAATGTGCTGCTTCATGACAGGATCAAATTTAGCAAGAAGCTCCACCTCTTTTAAGAAGTTTCCATTATTCTGCTGGTGTAATGTGTTTGCTGAACCTCTCAGTGACAGATTTCTCTCAGCTAAAGACTGGATGATACAGATTAAACGGGTCAGGACATCTCTCCAGCGCCTCTTCTCAGCCTCTAAAATTGTCATTTGAGCTTGGTCTATGGTCTTTCCTGTTTGAAGACGTATTTCGAAATCTTTCCAGGTTGCCATGTGTGTTGTATGCGCTGGACTGCTTTCGTGACTTTTCAGAAGGATGCCTATGTTTGTCCAGTTTGATACTCCCTCTGTCATTAATTTGTATTCCTTCATTGAAAATAACTTGCAGCAAAAGCAGTAAAGGGCATCTCTTTTTTTTGAGTAGCAAAGCCATGTCCGCTTTATCTTTTCTCCATTGACTAATGTTCTGTTGAAGTAATAATGATGAAAGCTTCTACCATCTTCTCTTCTGGGAAATGTGAAGGCTGGACTGACCTGAAATGGCCCTCTACCCACTAAGTCTGTCCTAATTGAATCTGAGAGAACTGATGGCCAGTCAGATGGATCAATTGGTTGACCAAAAACTGGCGGTTGTGCTTCCAGGTCTGTAGGAGATGATGGTCCTGCTGCTTGCTGGTCAGAAGCAGTTGCTGATGGCCCTGCTGCTTGCTGGTCAGGAGCAGTTGCTGATGGTCCTGCTGCTTGCTGGTCAGGAGCAGGTGCTGATGGCCCTGCTGCTTGCTGGTCAGAAGCAGTTGCTGATGGCCCTGCTGCTTGCTGGTCAGGAGCAGGTGCTGATGGCCCTGCTGCTTGCTGGTCAGGAGCAGGTGCTGATGGCCCTGCTGCTTGCTGGTCAGGAGCAGTTGCTGATGGCCCTGCTGCTTGCTGGTCAGGAGCAGTTGCTGATGGCCCTGCTGCTTGCTGGTCAGGAGCTGATGAAGGTCCCCCTGGCTCTCCTTGAACTGGACCTCCAAAGTATTTCAAAATTGCTCCTGCAAAGACAAAGCTCCTTAGGTTACCAAGCAATCAGAAGCAAATATTCATATCATATAACTGCAGCTGTGTTGCACTATGCAAAACATTCTGAATCTGTTTTTATATTTAACATTACAATATACAGTGACCCTGTATACCTCCACATTATAGGCTACTAGTTAAATGAGTGATGAGCACCATATGATATAAAGGGAATATGTTTGCATATATCTTGCAGTGCATTACAAAGTGGACAAGTAGCAGTCCTATGCAGTACAGGACACTTTAAATGTAGGCCTACAGGTTTGTTCAAATTAGTAAACTACATTGTCACAATATACAGTATATTCTAATACATTTGGTAAGGGGAATTCAACAAAGTCAGCAGATTTGTCCAGTAACCAAACCACAGTAAATAAAAATACAATAGAGCAAATAATTGAGACACATTTATTTGAGCCTTTTTGTAAAGCAAACTCTGGATAAAGCTGACTTTATTTACATACAAACAATCATAGCCCGTTAGCTGAGGTAGCCAGTGGCGCCTTAATGCACGGGCTATTCGCGGTGTCATTACTCTGCTCTAAAGTTATCCTGTGACCGTTTCTCTTCGTCGGTTTTCTTATTTTTTCGTTTTTCTGCACCAGATGCATAAGTACGTTTGGAGGAGGACATTGTTAGCGTCTACCGTTATTATTGTCATCACTTGTTCAGTGGAAGGTGGGCGGCTGTCAATCATCCCGTCAGACCTGTCGGCAGACGTCACTTGCCACGTGACAGACCAGCCCAAAGGTGATTTGATTTCAGAGCCGTTTCTTCGTGGGGTGGTTTTACCCGACGAACACTTACATGCTTTGCAAATAAATGCATAATGAATGCATGCAATACATGCAAATAAAGACAGGTACTTTTAATTCTCCAATATATAATAAAATATGAGGCTGAACTTGCAGTTTGGGGGCCCCCTTGTGGCGGTGGGGCCCTATGCAGCCACATAGTCCGCATATAGCAAGAAACGGGCCTGCGGGTACGTTTCCGGCAATACGACAAACATGCTAACTCACCTGAAACGGCACCACCCGAGTGTAAACATCACCGCTACAAGAAAAAAAAACACCTTAGTGCAAACGCAGCTGACGTCGGCATTCAAGCAGCCTCTCCCTGGCAATTCAGATCGGGCCAAAGCAATAACAATAGCCATTGGAGTTTTTATAGCAGCGGATCTAAGACCATATTCGGTTGTTGAAAATGCTGGTTTTAAACACATGCTAAAGGTGATTGAGCCCCGGTATGAGGTACCCACTCGTCCGCAGATCTGCACTTACTGCTGACAATGTGGACAAGTTAATTTTTCTGGCAAAAAATATGAAGGTTGAGTAAAACTGAACAGGGCTTCATGCTGGAACTGTTAGTGTTGCGCTTTACTTATTGAAAACTTTTGTTAAAAGCTGTTTACAAGGAATTTATTTTTTATAATATTTCATACATTTGTTGTTTATTTGAGAATATTTTATTTAACTTATTACCAGGCAGCACTTTGCATTTATTTATTTTCCTGTTTGTATAATGTTACAATAAATTGTTGGTTTACAAATAATAAACACGCAAATAAACAACAAGCAAATGTAGGTTTTGCATTTTGTTCCCATACTGTACCGAAAATGAACCGAACCGTGACCTCAAAACCGAGGTACGTATCGAACCGTGATTTTTGTGTATCGTTACACCCCTAATATGTATATATATATATATGTATATGTATATGTATATATATATATATGTATATATGTATATATATATGTATATGTATATGAGCTAAGGATTGTGAAGGTCTGCTGCTGTCTGAAGAATGTCTTCAGGCCCTGCACAGACCCAGGTAAAAAAGTAATATACTTTAATGTACTAAAAATGTACTTAATTTTTTGAAAGTACATTTCTAGCACATTTTCACTTTATGTGTTAAAATAAAGTAAACCAAAAATATATTATAAATGTATTAATTACAAATATATTATTTCCTCAGTAGTACTTCAGTTTACTTAGATAAAGTACACTATTTATTAATTCATATTAAGTATATTCATATAAAATATACTAACATTGAAATATATATAAGTGTTCGATTAGTATATTTATTTATAATGTACTTCGAATGTGTTAAATATAAGTTTAATGTCAGTGTATTTGCATCTACTTTTATCAAGTGCACTTTTAGCACACTTTCAATAAGTTCACTTTTATAACACTTTTTTCATATCATTGTTAGCACAGCAGTGTTATAGTGCACTTAAAATAAGTATATTAATAATTGAATACTACTTCAGTGGTAAATTAGTGTATTCTTCATAAGTACACTATAAACCAGAACAAATTCATCAGTATGTAGCCATTTCTTTTAATGTGCTAAGATCAGTTTAAAATAATGTACAATAACAGTTAATTTCTTTAACTGACCTTTTCTCTTCAACCTTTTAAAATAATGTATTTTACCAGCAAAATGCAACAATGCTGTTATGTAACAATACCTTTTCTAATTGAAAAATATCCTTAATTTTCTATACCTATTTCAATTTTAAATTGTTAGCAATTAGTGTTATAAAGTATTTGGATTACTTCAACACCACCGTTGTTTTTATGCAATATTTAAAAATTCATCCATTCTCCAAATTTAATGGTCAGTTTAATGTTCATCCCTGTCATTACTAGCCGACCAGCACCATGGCTACCTGCCTTGCACTGCTGGTTTCTCTGGAAGCTAAGTCTGGTCTGGTCCATCTCTGGATGGGAGACCAGGTGGTGCTGGCAGTGGTGTTGGAGGGCCAGTAGGGGGTGCTCATCCCTCTGGCCTCTGTTAGATCCCCAATGCCCCGGGATGGAGACGGGGACTCCGTCCCGTCTAGAGCACCGTCTTTCGGATGAGACGTTAAACCGAGGTCCTGACTCCCTGTGGTCATTAAAGATCCCGTGGCACTCATCGCAAGAGTAGGGGTGCTAACCCCGGTGTCTCCATCACTAGAGTAGGGTGCTAACCCCGGTGTCTCCATCACTAGAGTAGGGTGCTAACCCCGGTGTCTCCATCACTAGAGTAGGGGTGCTAACCCCGGTGTCTCCATCACTAGAGTAGGGGTGCTAACCCCGGTGTCCCGGCCAAAATTCCCAACCCGGCTCTTGTACCAACATGGCCACCTAATCATCCCCTGGTCTCTAATTGGTTAGTTTCATTCCTCAACTCTCCGCTGTGCCAGTGTGTGGTGAGCGTTCTGGCGCATACTGGCTGCTGTGCATCACCCAGGTGGTGCTACACTCTGGTAGCGGATGAGGTGTCATATCTCCCCCCCACACACACACACACACACACACACACACACTATGTAAGCGCTTTGAGTGACCTCCAATAAAGCGCTATATAAATCCAAT
Organism: Merluccius polli; assembly: GCA_030340625.1. Taxonomy (NCBI): domain Eukaryota; kingdom Metazoa; phylum Chordata; class Actinopteri; order Gadiformes; family Merlucciidae; genus Merluccius; species Merluccius polli. The sequence goes on from JAOPHQ010005134.1 coordinate 21,038, forward strand.
CAATTATTATTATTATTATTACATATAATTAGTGTACTCGCAGTATATTATTTTCAATGTGTTAACAATATACTTAGTAATGATATATAATGAGTGCTACTTTAGACATACTAAAGTACAACTTAGTGTACTTATCTGTACTATTTTGAGACAACATTAAGATGAGCTATAGTATGCTTCAGTACAACTTTTAAATTTTTATTTGTTTTTTTTAAATATATTTAAAATACAATGGCAATACATTATGATTAAATTAGAAATACATTTCCAGTATATTCTAAATGTATTAATATTAATCTTAAAAGTGGATTTAAGTATACTTGAAATCGAACTATAGAACATTATAAATAAGTACAGTATTAGTAGAGAAAAGTGTACTTAAGTATCCATCCATCCATCCATCCATCTTCTTCCGCTTATCCGGGGTCGGGTCGCGGGGGCAGCAGCCTAAGCAGGGAAGCCCAGACTTCCCTTTCCCCAGCTACTTCGGCCAGCTCTTCCTGGGGGATCCCGAGGCGTTCCCAGGCCAGCCGAGAGACATAGTCTCTCCAGCGTGTCCTGGGTCTTCCCCGGGGTCTCCTACCAGTGGGACGTGCCCTGAACACCTCACCAGGGAGGCGTCCGGGAGGCATCCTAACTAGATGCCCGAGCCACCTCATCTGGCTCCTCTCAACGCGGAGGAGTAGCGGGTCTACTCCGAGCTCCTCCCGGATGACCGAGCTTCTCACCCTATCTCTAAGGGAGAGCCCAGCCACCCTGCGGAGGAAGCTCATTTCGGCCGCTTGTACTCGCGATCTCGTTCTTTCGGTCATTACCCAAAGCTCATGACCATAGGTGAGGGCAGGAACGTAGATCGACTGGTAAATCGAGAGCTTTGCCTTTCGGCTCAGCTCCCTCTTCACCACGACGGATCCGTGCAGAGTCCGCATTACTGCAGACGCCGCACCGATCCGCCTGTCGATCTCCCGCTCCATCCTCCCCTCACTCGTGAACAAGACCCCGAGGTACTTGAACTCCTCCACTTGGGGCAGGATCTCATCCCCGACCCGGAGGGTGCACTCCACCCTTTTCCGGTTGAGGACCATGGACTCGGACTTGGAGGTGCTGAGTCTCATCCCGACCGCTTCACACTCGGCTGCGAACCTGTCCAGCGAGAGTTGGAGGTCACGGTCTGATGAAGCCATCAGGACCACATCATCCGCAAAAAGCAGAGACCCAATCCTGAGGTCACCAAAACGGACCCCCTCAACGCCCTGGCTGTGCCTAGAAATCCTGTCCATAAAAATTATGAACAGGATCGGTGACAAAGGGCAGCCCTGGCGGAGTCCAACCCTCACTGGAAACAAGTCCGACTTATTACCGGCAATGCGGACCAAGCTCTGACACCGGTCATACAGGGAACGGACAGCCCGTATTAGGGGGTCCGATACCCCATACTCCCGGAGAACCCCCCACAGGACTCCCCGAGGGACACGGTCGAATGCCTTCTCCAAGTCCACAAAGCACATGTGGACTGGTTGGGCAAACTCCCATGCACCCTCAAGGATCCTGCAGAGGGTGTAGAGCTGGTCCACTGTTCCACGGCCTGGACGAAAACCACATTGCTCCTCCTGGATCCGAGGTTCGACTATCCGACGGACCCTCCTCTCCAGCACCCCTGAATAGACCTTACCAGGGAGGCTGAGGAGTGTGATCCCCCTATAGTTGGAACACACCCTCCGGTCCCCCTTCTTAAAAAGAGGGACCACCACCCCAGTCTGCCAATCCAGGGGCACTGCCCCCGATGTCCACGCGATGCTGCAGAGTCGTGTCAACCAAGACAGCCCCACAACATCCAGGGCCTTAAGGAACTCCGGGCGGACCTCATCCACCCCCGGGGCCCTGCCACCGAGGAGCTTCCTGACCACCTCGGCAACCTCAGCCCCAGAGATAGGAGGGCCCACACCCGAGTCCCCAGGCCCTGCTTCCTTACCGGAAGGCGTGTCGGTGGGATTGAGGAGGTCTTCGAAGTATCCCTTCCACCGATCCACAACGTCCCGAGTCGAGGTCAGCAGCGCACCGTCTCCACCATACACAGTGTTGACGATGCACTGCTTCCCCCTCCTGAGACGCCGGATGGTGGTCCAGAACCTCTTCGAAGCCGTCCGGAAGTCGTTCTCCATGGCCTCACCGAACTCCTCCCATGTCCGGGTTTTTGCCTCGGTAACCGCCACAGCTGCGCTCCGCTTGGCCTGCCGGTACCTGCCTGCTGCCTCCGGAGTCCCACAGGCCAAAAAGGTCCTATAGGACTCCTTCTTCAGTTTGACGGCATCCCTCACCGCCGGTGTCCACCAGCGGGTTCGGGGATTGCCGCCACGGCAGGCACCGACCACCTTGCGGCCACAGCTCTGGTCGGCCGCCTTAACAATGGAGGCGTGGAACATGGCCCACTCGGACTCAATGTCCCCCGCCTCCCCCGGTACATGGTCAAAGCTCTCCCGGAGGTGGGAGTTGAAGCTCTCTCTGACAGGAGACTCTGCCAGACGTTCCCAGCAGACCCTCACGATACGTTTGGGTCTGCCAGGTCTGACCGGCATTCTCCCCCACCATCGCAGCCAACTCACCACCAGGTGGTGATCAGTTGACAGCTCCGCCCCTCTCTTCGCCCGAGTGTCCAAGACATGCGGCCGCAAGTCCGACGACACGACTACAAAGTCGATCATCGAACTGCGGCCTAGGGTGTCCTGGTGCCAAGTGCACATATGGACACCCTTATGCTTGAACATGGTGTTCGTTATGGACAATCTGTGACGAGCACAGAAGTCCAATAACTGAACACCACTCGGGTTCAGATCGGGGGGGCCGTTCCTCCCAATCACACCCCTCCAGGTCTCACTGTCGCTGCCAACGTGAGCGTTGAAGTCCCCCAGCAGAACGAGGGAATCCCCAGAGGGAGCACTTTCCAGCACCCCCTCCAAGGAGTCCAAAAAGGGTGGATACTCTGAACTGCTGTTTGGACCATAGGCACAAACAACAGTCAGGATCCGTCCCCCCACCCGAAGGCGGAGGGAGGCTACCCTCGTCTACCGGGGTAAACTCCAACATACTGGCACCAAGCCGGGGGGCAATAAGTATTGCCACCCCTGCCCGGCGCCTCTCACCAGTGGCAACTCCAGAGTGGAAGAGAGTCCAACCCCTCTCGAGAAGACTGGTTCCAGAGCCCTTGCTATGCGTCGAGGTGAGGCCGACTATATCTAGCCGGAACTTCTCAACCTCGCGCACCAGCTCAGGCTCCTTCCCCACCAGAGAGGTGACGTTCCACGTCCCTAGAGCTAGCTTCTGCAGCCGAGGATCGGACCGCCAAGGTCCCCGCCTTCGGCCGCCGCCCAGCTCGCACTGCACCCGACCCCTTTGGCCCCTCCTGCTGGTGGTGAGCCGGCGGGAAGGGGGTCCCATGTCATCCTTTCGGGCTGTGCCCGGCCGGGCCCCGTGGGTGTAGGCCCGGCCACCAGGCGCTCGCCGCCGAGCCCCACCCCCAGGCCTGGCTCCAGGGGGAGGCCCCGGTGACCCACGTCCGGGCGAGGGACACGTAGAACCATTTATTGTAGTCATCATAAGGGGTCTTCTGAGCTACCCTTTGTCTGGCCCCCTCCCCCCGGACCTGTTTGCCATGGGTGACCCTACCAGGGGCATAAAAGCCCCCGACAACGGAGCTCCTGGGGGTCATTGGGACACGCAAACCCCTCCACCACGGTAAGGTAGTAGCTCAGGGAGGGGTACTTAAGTATATTTGAGTTAATCTTAATGGTGTCTCAAAATAGTACAGTCAAGTACACTAAGATGTATTTTAGTATATCTTAAGTAGCAATAATGATATATCATTAGTATACTAAGTACGTTTTTAGTACTCGAAAATAACACACTTTGAGTACAATAATTTTGTGCTTATGAAGTACACTAAGTGTGCTTAAATTTAGTATGTTAAAGTATACTTTTTTTTCGCCTGGGGACTACACACACACACACACACACCACATTTGCAGTCCGCTGCTACAGCACACCCTCCCGTCTGAGCGTGCACAGTACACTCTTATCTTTCCTTGTCCTCGCCTTGAGGGACATGTTGAGGTTGCAGACACTCCTTCCTGTTATCATTTCTAGACATGAAGATGACACAATGCATCCTTTATGCTATCCAACACGCACTAATAACATAACTGTTCTAGTAGAATGCAGTAGTACAAAGTCAGAAGATTGCAATTGCAATACATTTCTCAAGTCAACTATGTGCGAGTACAGCAGCTTGACTTTTGTCACTGAAAAGTACTCTTGGGACCAACATTGGTATTTACTCATTTCGGCTTATTATAAACTATTGACATTCTGTTAATTGCATCATTATTGTTAATTGCAAAGTCTACATGTTACTACTAGGGCGGCATGAATTCAACAAACAAAAACACGAGTCACCACAAAATCGGGACATGTTCAAAAACACGCACATTTGGGACTGTGAGGGACCGCGTCAGTCGGCGATGAGGACAACAAGTATTCTCAAAAAAGGGGGCTTTATTTACCCAAAGTATGAATCAACAAAATTTCCCAAACAAAAGTAATAAAGAATTGGGCCCATAAAAGAGGTCAAATTAACAAACCTGTACAAACGTCAACTAAACCAACTGATAGAAGACAAAACAGACAGACCTCCCGGCTAAACACAAGAGGGGAACTTATATACTGGGTGATTGGCCCATACCAAACACATAACAACATAACATAAACACTGAACACAACAAACAGCTAATTTACCAACAAAGCAAATCAGGAAAATTAACTCATTAAAATAAACAATCTGTTGGAGCCATATTTTACGGAGCCCCTCTGGTGACATAGGTGGAAAAAAAAAATTCTGTGGCCACGAATTAATAATGCGTGGGAACGAGATCCTATTCCGTGGCCACAACTTGTTTAATGCGTGGGAACGAGATGATTATTAGGTGGCCACAAATGAATAACGCGTGGCCACGAGTTTCTCTTGCTCACAATTACTCCATGTCTAACCGCAAGTGACTGAAGGATATCACAATATTTCATCCCTAGATTAAAATAAAACGAAATCAGATCAAACTTGTCCATGTCGGCTGAAGCTACTGATGCCAGAAAGTCAACAGTCTCACTGATGATATGACTAACATTTCTTGTGGCCACGTGTTGTTATTAATTCGTGGCCAATTCGTTCCCACGCATTAAACAAGTCGTGGCCACGGAATATTTTCTTTCCACCTATGTCACCAGAGGGGCTCCGTAATATTTCAATATTTTGGTTTTGTTCTATTTTATTTGTGTAGTTATTTGTTCTCCACACAAGGTGGCGCACAAAGGCAAAAGAGCATATAGGTGAGCTCCAGGTGATGAGCACCAGGTGTGTGAAGGGGACAGCAAAACGTTTTTTGACCGTGTTGGATATGTTGGGCGTGCTGTATTCACTTCAAGTATATGAACAGATAAAAATAAACCGGTCACTGCACCGAAAGTTAACATCGAACTAGACATTCATTTATCATTTTTCGCTGCGCTTGGCGAGGCGGAGCGGGCGGAACGAGAGCGTTCCGACCAACCCAGCATGCAGACGCCCGGTGCCTCCCGACCTCACGTCCGACGGGCGGACTACTGCGAGCAGGAAGAGGACGGAGAGGAGGGTTTCCAGGCCTGGACTTCGCCCTAGCGGCCTATCCGGCGCCGCCGGGCCCCCGAACACTTGAGGGACTATGTGTCGGGTGAGGGGGTCGTCGGGGACGACTGACCCCTCAGGGGGGAGCTGTGGCGACCACTGCCATGGACACCTATGGGGGTCCTGCGCAAGGGGTTCTGGGGGATGCACCTCGGGTAGGGGTTTGGACCATAGACATATATACATAGACGCCTCATAGACTGACGCTGCCTGTTGGAGCTGATGTATCAGCGCGGCTGCCATCTTGTATGGGTCCCCAATGCGCCCCCAGTGCATTCATTTCTATGGAGGAAGGTGTATCCCCAACTACATTAATAAGCATAACTCCCCGAATTTTTACCGGATTTTCACATGGTTTGGTTTGTTACAAATGGCAGAGATTTATTTATGATACAGGATGAATTAATATATATATATATTTTTTTAAATAATAAGAATTATTGTTCAATCTTACTTGTTAAAGGTAATCCCACGCGATCTGGTGTCAATACTGCGCCGTAAGCTGCACAAAATACTGGCATAGCTTGCTCTCCCGTTGACTCCTATGCTAGACTAGAGTGAGGAGACCCAATCAATATGGCGGCGACGCTGGGTTACGTTCCAGCACGTCATGAGGCGTCTATGTATATATGTCTATGGTTTGGACCGTGAGTGAGAGTCTTAGTTGTGTTTGTCAGGTGTGCCATGTTTCTGTGTGAGTGGGTGTGTCCAAAATAAAGGCAACTCCCGGGGTCGTGCGGTGTATGGGGCACGGGAGTTGTGTGAACATGTAAACCTGGGCTCCTGTCTCATTCCTCCCGTACCGTTCGCCACAGTATATTGAAAGAGTTTGTTTATACTGTTTTTGCGTTTGGTCATGGATTCTGACTCAAAGGTACAAAATGAAACTATTTATGTTGAGGAGTCCGCCGCGGTTGATACGCAGCCCAGTGGGGGTGCAAACAGTACAGAAACTGAGACGCAATCTGTCAAAATTAAACGTCCAATTAAACTAACATAAAAGGCATTTCTGGATAAACTGGAAACGCTGCAAAAGACAAAGTCTAAATTAAATAAAGCATCAAATCTAAAGGTAACCATAAGAGTTAATGCAAGACAGAGATTTTGAAACAGAAGTACATTGTTCTTTTGATAAATACAAAACTCTGTGCAATGAAGCAAAGGAAACGCACAAATCTCTGTTGAAACTCTTACCTTCTACAGAAAAGGACAAACATGACATATCGTTCAAAGCAAAATTGCTGACCTTAAATGATTGTATTGATGATGTGAACAAATGGTTGGAAAAAACAGATATTCCCAAACCTGGTGGAAATGAGGATCGTGATGAGAGTGAAGTCAAACCCAGTGACAGTATCTCCAACATTGAAACAAATGTTGCTGAAAAAAAATCAAGCCTGAAAAGTTATGGCAGCTCAAGAAGCGGAAAATCTTCCACTGCATCAGCACGCATTCAGGCTGAGGCAGAGAGAGCTGCACTTGAAGCTCGTGCCGCAGCATTAAAGGAGAAACACACTCTGGAGGAACAAACAGAGGAACTCAGGAGGAGAAAGGAAAGGCTGGAGCTCCATACTGAAATGGCTGCTACTGCTGCTAAGCTAGCAGTATTGTCATCTCCCAGTCTCCAAGCACTCTCAAACACACAATCTAATGGAATGCAATCTTACTTTGAAAAAGGAGAAAAAATAAAGGAAACAGCCACCACTCTTAACCCAAAGGCAAAGGAATATCAACGTACACGCATGGATTCACAATGTCAACCATTTACAAAACAACATGCAACACAGGAATGCAATAACAATCAGGATGTTCAACTAAGAGAAATGGCAACCCATGGAAAGGTAATAAGTGAACCTCTTTTGGACCCTCAACTTACCAATTCAAATGTTATTCAATCTCAAATACCTCTTCAAGGAACGGATGAAACACTTTATAACTTACTGCAAAGGCAAAATGAAATATCAGCGTTGCTAATACAACAACAAGCTTCTCATTTACTACCACCAAGAGAAATTCCATTTTTTGATGGGGATCCTCTGCAGTATAAAAACATTTATCAGAGCCTTTGAACACTGTGTAGAGAACAATGCCAGCAACAAAGGGGACTGTTTTGTATTTTCTCGACAAATACACCAGGGGTCAGCCAAAGGAATTAGTGCGTAGTTGTCAGCATATGGCTCCGGACAGAAGCTACACTACAGCTAAACAACTTTTAGAGGAACACTTTGGAAATGAGCACAAGATCACTGCAGCATGGAGAAAGTTCTCAATTGGTCAGTCATAAAACATGAAGACGTCAAACCCCTTCAAGGATATGCACAGTTTTTGCGTGAATGCTGTAATGCAATGGCGGATGTGCAATACATGAGAGGACTGGACATGCCGGCGAATATGAAAACAGTCATTATGAAGCTTCCATACAAGCTGAGAGAAAAATGGAGAATTACTGCTTGTGAGATACTGGAAAAATTCAAGTCAGAATAGTCTCGGACCCAATCTTTGGAGACATTCAAAATACACAACTCACTGCGGCAAGCAAAAAAGTTAGCAACAAAATCACAGCCAAAGCCAAGATTTATAAGGGACAGTTTTGCAACCACCACTGCATTTGCGTGTGTTGCAATAAAGATCATGCACTGGAGGAGTGTCCAAGGTTTGAGGAGAAAACACATAGGGACAAAATAAACTTTTTAAAGGAAAAAGGAGTCTGCTTTGGCTGCCTTCGCATTGGGCATAGGAGCAAGTACTGCGATAAGCGCTTGACTTGCAAGGTGTGCAGCCAAACACATCCCAGTGTTCTCCATATCAAGCAAAAGGTGAATACAGGCACCACAGACCTTAAACAGCCCAAGGAACCATCAGTGAGCAGCGCACTGGTTTCTCTGCAGCCATGTGATGATGATACAGGGGCCAGAAACAGTGATGGGATTCTTTCTATCTTACCAGTTCAAGTAAAGTCCAACAAAGGAGACAAAGTCATACAGATGTATGCATTTCTGGATCCAGGCAGCACAGCCACATTTTGTTCTGAATCCCTAATGAAGAAGCTGAATATGACAGGGAAAAAGGCACAAATCAGTCTACGAACCATGGGGCCAAGCACTTCAGTTTCCAGTTACAGGTTAAGAGGTCTGGAGATTTCTAGTCTAACTGGAAAACACTACTATGACTTACCAGTGGTCTACACCCAGAAGATGATGCCTGTGAACACAGATAACATCATTAAAGAAGAGGAAATGGCTAAGTGGCCATATTTGGATGGTGTTAATATTCCTCGCATCCAAGCTAATGTGGAGCTGTTGATAGGTACCAACGCCTCCAAGCTGCTTGAACCCTGGGATGTAGTGAACAGCCATGGCAATGGACCCTATGCCATTAAAACCCTATTGGGGTGGATTATTAATGGCCCCCTTAAAGGATACAGTGACGAGTGGTGTGAGAGTGGCCACCCTGCTGCTACTGTTAATAGGATATCCATAAAAAGGATAGAGGAGCTGCTGAATAATCAATACAGCCATGACTTTAATGAACCTACATCAGAAGACAAAGAGGAGATGTCAAAAGATGATGAAAGGTTCATGGAAATCATGAAGGAGTCAGTAAACCTTCAAGACGGACATTACATCTTGAAACTTCCCTTTTAAAAAAGATGTCTCTCTGCCAAACAATCAGTGTGTTGCCAAACAATCAGTGTGTTGCCAAACAACGCATACTTGGATTGAAGAGGAGGTTTGAGAGAAATGAGAAGTTCCACAGGGAATATACCAACTTTCTCAGTGATATCATCAAGGAAGGATATGCTGAACTTGTTCTTGAACATCAGTTGGACCGATCTGATGGAAAGGTGTGGTACATTCCACACCACAGAGTGTATCATCCCAAAAAAGGAAAGCTTCGTGTTGTGTTTGATTGTGGAGCCGAGTTCAGAGGAAATTCTCTTAACAGTCAGCTTTTACAGGGCCCTTACCTGACAAATTCCTTGTTAGGAGTTTTCACACGATTCAGACAAGAACTTGTGGCCGTAATGGCTGACATTAAATCAATGTTCTATCAAGTCAAAGTGGTCCAGGATGATCGATTTCCTGCGTTTCTTGTGGTGGCCTGAAGGCAATTTAAAGTATGAACTTGTGGAATACAGGATGACTGTGCATCTGTTCGGGGCATCATCTTCACCCAGCTGTGCTTGTTATGCTCTACGAAAGACTGCAGAAGATAACCAGAACAGTTTCCCTGCTGAGGTAATTGGCACAATCAATTCGAACTTTTATATGGATGACTGTCTCAGAAGCTTGCCGTCTGAGGAGGAGGCTGTCAAATTGGTCAAAGACTTGACGGCTGTTTGTCTTAAAGAAGACAATGGATTAGCAACAACCGTGGTGTACTGTTGTCCATTCCAGAAGAGCAGAGATCAAAGATTCTACATGAGTTGGATTTGTATAGGGATCAGTTGCCAGTTGAGAGAGCCCTTGGCCTTCATTGGTGTGTCGAGTCAGATGCTTTCAAATTTAAGATGGCACTCAAAGAGCAGCCCCATACTAAATGTGGGATTCTATTGGTGGTCAGCTCGATTTACGATCCCTTGGGATTTCTTGCACCACTCACGCTTTCAGCTAAGCTCATACTTCAAGATCTGTGTAGGAGGAGCATTGGATGGGACGATCAAATTGCCACAACTGTTACGGTACTAGAAACTGGGACCCAAAAGCTGGACACAGAGAGGCGAAGACAGGGTAAAAGCCAAAGGAGTTTATTGGAGGATCGTTCAGGGAATCAGGCGAGTAGGGGGGTCTAGTACTGGGCAGGCAATCAGGTGGACCAGGGCTAGACAGTGGACGGGTAGTCGGACAGGCGGGGGTCGGTAACCGGGGGGTAATCGGACAGGCGGGGGGCTCGGCGGCAGGCGGGCAGTCGTACAGGCGATGGGTCGGCAACGGGCTGGTAGTCGGACCGGCAGGGGTCGGCAACAGGGGCTGGAACAGGCGGGTCGTCAGGCAGGCAGGGGTCGGCAACAGGGGCTGGAACAGGCGGGTCGTCAGGCAGGCAGGGGTCGGCAACAGGGGCTGGAACAGGCGGGTCGTCAGGCAGGCAGGGGTCGGCAACAGGGTACTGGAACAGGCGGGTAGTCAGGCAGGCAGGGGTCGGCAACAAGGTACTGGAACAGGCGGGTAGTCAAGCTGGGAATTACTAGTAGGTTAGGGAAACAACGAACTGGCGCCGGCTGCTTGACAATCCCCGGCTTAAATAGGAAACGTAGATTACTGATTGCCAACAGGTGGGTTGCGGGAACGAGGACAGCTACGACCCGCAGCCACTAGAGGGGAGTGTTGGACCGTGTAGCGGGACGTGGCGTAACAGTACCCCCCCCTCTACGGACGCCTCTCGGCGGATGTCCCTAGCACAGCCGGGTGATCTTGAAGAAAGTCCCGGATGAGTGATGGGTCCAAGATGCGGCTCCGGGGAACCCAGGAGCGCTCCTCCGGACCGTACCCCTCCCAATCGACGAGGTACTGGTGACCCCGTCCACGGCGCCGCACATCCAGGAGTCGACAGACCGTCCAAGCTGGATGATTGTCTATCAGCCTTGGCGGAGGTGGAGGTGGGATGGGGGGGGACAACGGACTGGTAGAGACTGGCTTGATCTGAGAGACATGGAAGGTGGGGTGGATGCGGCGGAGTGCAGGGGGGAGGTTCAGGCGAACCGCAGAGGGGTTGACCACCTTGGAGATGGTGTAGGGGCCGATGAAGCGTGGGGAGAGTTTGGGGGGAATCCCCTTCAAGGGGAGATCCTTGGCCCGCAACCAGACCTCTTGCCCGGGGGCGTACTCGGGTGCAGGACGACGCCGTTTATTCGCCTGAAATTGGGAGCGAGAGGATGCCTGGAGTAGTGCCGTGCGCGTCCTTTTCCAGATACGCCGGCATCTGCGCAGATGGGTTTGGACGGAAGGGACGGCAATCTCTTCCTCTAGATCAGGAAACAGGGGAGGTTGGTAACCCAAAGAGGCCATAAATGGGGATAACCCAGTGGATGCGTTTAGCAGTGTGTTGTGGGCGTATTCCACCCAGGGCAGCTGAGAGCTCCAAGTGGTGGGGCTGGCGTGGGAGATGCAGCGAAGCGCCGCCTCCATCTCCTGGTTTGCTCTTTCCGACTGACCATTAGACTGGGGGTGAAACCCCGAAGAGAGGCTGGAAGTGACGCCAAGAGCTTTGCAGAAGGCCCGCCATACTTGTGAGGTGAACTGGGGACCTCTGTCTGAGACAACGTCCGCGGGGATGCCATGCAGGCAGAATACGTGTTTGACCAAGAGGTCGGCGGTCTCCCTGGAGGAGGGAAGCTTGGGAAGGGCGATGAAGTGGGCGGCCTTTGAGAAGCGGTCAATCACGGTAAGGATGGTGGTGTTACCCTCTGACGTGGGTAAACCGGTGACAAAGTCAAGGGCGATGTGTGACCAGGGGCGGCTAGGTATGGGTAGAGGCTGTAGTAAACCGGAATGGGGGCGGGTCGAGGTCTTGTTCCGAGCGCAAGTAGCACACGCCGAAATAAAGGAGCGGACGTCCTTGTCCATAGTGGACCACCAAAAACGCCGACGGATGAAATCCAAGGTGCGGGAGATACCTGGGTGGCAGGTAAGCCAGGAGGAGTGCGCCCAAGTTAGTACCTGAGACCTTACCGCGTCAGGGACGAACATACGGTTAGGGGGACCGAGACCGGGGTCCGGCTGTTGCCTCTGTGCCCGACGGACAGCAGACTCCACCTCCCAGGTGAGAGTGGCAATGAGGCAAGTGGGTGGCAGAATGGTCTCGGGGTCCGTGCCGGGGTCCTCGGGAGAGTACAGGCGGGACAGAGCATCCGGCTTGACATTCTGAGAGCCCAGACGGTAGGTGAGGGAAAAGTTGAACCTACCAAAGTATAAAACCCACCTGGCCTGACGGGAATTTAGCCTCTTCGCCGATTGGAGGTAAGCGAGGTTGCGATGGTCGGTCCAAACAATAAAAGGAAGCTCCGCGCCCTCCAACCAGTGTCGCCACTCCTCCAAGGCCAGCTTGACCGCTAATAGCTCTCGGTTGCCCACATCGTAATTGCGCTCCGGCGGGGACAACCTTCGAGAGAAGAAGGCGCAGGGATGGAGCTTGTGGTCGGAGGAGGAACGCTGGGAGAGAACCGCGCCCACTCCGGTGTCCGAGGCGTCGACCTCCACCACGAACTGGAGTGAAGGATCAGGTTGAGTGAGGATGGGAGCAGATATAAACCGCTGTTTGAGGCCCTGAAAGGCGGACTCCGCTTCCGGCGTCCAAGCAAAGGAGCTCTTGGTGGACGTCAAGGCCGTGAGGGGTGCCGCAATCTGACTGTAACCGCGTATAAATCGACGGTAAAAGTTGGCAAAGCCAAGGAACTGCTGCAATCGCTTGCGGGTGGAGGGAGAGGGCCACTCGGCCACCGCAGAGACCTTCGAGGGATCCATTTCAACCTGTCCCTGGCTGATTATATACCCCAAGAAGGCAATGGATGGGACGTGGAACTCGCACTTCTCCGCCTTAACATACAGTCTGTTCTCCAGCAGCCTCTGCAAAACTTGCCGGACATGGACCCGGTGCTCCTCCACGCGAGAGCCTCGCCACTCAGCGAACCGATCAGGTAAGCTATCTTTGATCTCTCGGTGGGGTAAGTCTGGGGCTGCATTTCAAAGACAAGGGAACACTGGATAAGAAATGACCGGCAGGATCCTAGATCCCCTCCATAACGTTGGGGGGCTGGGATGATTGGTTCCCGGGGAGAAACCGACGGACTCGGGGTGGGGGCTGGTGGTTCTGGGGGGACGGGGGGCTGAGCGCTGATGGCTAGGGTCAGCTCCCGGAGGGCGGTGGCGATCTCCTGCAAGGCCTGATCGTGTTGGCCCAAGAGAGTCCCTTGGCGGGAGATCATTGCCCTGAACCCCTCTGCATCCGCTGGGTCCATGATGGCCAGTTCGTACTGTTACGGTACTAGAAACTGGGACCCAAAAGCTGGACACAGAGAGGCGAAGACAGGGTAAAAGCCAAAGGAGTTTATTGGAGGATCGTTCAGGGAATCAGGCGAGTAGGGGGGTCTAGTACTGGGCAGGCAATCAGGTGGACCAGGGCTAGACAGTGGACGGGTAGTCGGACAGGCGGGGGTCGGTAACCGGGGGGTAATCGGACAGGCGGGGGGCTCGGCGGCAGGCGGGCAGTCGTACAGGCGATGGGTCGGCAATGGGCTGGTAGTCGGACCGGCAGGGGTCGGCAACAGGGGCTGGAACAGGCGGGTCGTCAGGCGGGCAGGGGTCGGCAACAGGGGCTGGAACAGGCGGGTCGTCAGGCAGGCAGGGGTCGGCAACAGGGGCTGGAACAGGCGGGTCGTCAGGCAGGCAGGGGTCGGCAACAGGGTACTGGAACAGGCGGGTAGTCAGGCAGGCAGGGGTCGGCAACAAGGTACTGGAACAGGCGGGTAGTCAAGCTGGGAATTAATAGTAGGTTAGGGAAACAACGAACTGGCGCCGGCTGCTTGACAATCCCCGGCTTAAATAGGAAACGTAGATTACTGATTGCCAACAGGTGGGTTGCGGGAAGGAGGACAGCTACGACCCGCAGCCACTAGAGGGGAGTGTTGGACCGTGTAGCGGGACGTGGCGTAACAACAACTCTCCAACAGCAGTGGATCAAATGGTTAAAAAACCTGGAAAGGGTGACAGCATTTGCTATGGACAGATGCCTCAAGCCGCTAGATTTTGGACAGCCCACTCATTGCCAATTACATCACTTCTCAGATGCCAGTGAACATGGATATGGTACCGTGACATATCTCAGGATGCAAAACAACCACAACCGTATCCACGTCGCTTTTAAACAAAGTAAAGCCAGAGTAGCACCACTCAAGCCAGTGACAATTCCTCGTATGGATCTCACTGCTGCACTTCTTGCTGTTCGAGTGGACACAATGCTCAGAGTGGAATTACAGCTTCCACTTGAGAAATCATGTTTCTGGACTGATAGTACATCAGTTTTGAAGTACATCAGGACAGGAGATTTCAAACCTTTGTGGCAAACAGGATAGCTAGCATTCGAAGAGCAACGAATGTCTCGCAGTGGAGGTACATTCATACCACCCAAAATCCTGCAGATGAAACCTCAAGAGGATTAACGATGGATCATTTCTTGGCAAACAGATGATGGATTGAAGGCCCTGAATTTCTGCAGAAAGCAGAAGAAGCATGGCCAGTAAACATTCTGGATTCCAGCATTGCTGCTGACGACCCAGAGGTTAAAAAGGAGCTCATGGTCAATGCAGTGATCGTTGAGGACACACAAACTGCCACCCAAAGACTAATGAGTTATTTTTCTGACTGGAACAGGTTGAAGAGATCAGTGGCATGGTTTCTGACAATCAGAAAAGTTCTACAGGAGATGGTTAGAAAAAGAAAACTGCTCAGTCAAGAGATGGCAAATATCAGCAATAAACAAATGGAACAAGAAATGCAACAGCTTAAGGCAGCATTTGGAGTACAGAGTTTGACTCCAGATGACCTTGTTGAAGCAGAAACATCAATCATTCGCTTTGCTCAACAGGAAAGGCTTCCAGATGAGTTTGCTGCATTATCATCTGGCAAATGTGAGGTGAAAAAGCAGAGTAGAATCTACAAACTGGACCCCATTCTGAAGGATGGATTGCTTAGAGTTGGAGGAAGATTGAGTAAGGCTGCCATGCCTGAAGAGACAAAACATCCAGTCATCCTATCCAAAGATCAACGTGTATCCAGTTTAATACATTCATGAACAGCTTGGCCACAGTGGAAGAAATCATGTTCTCTCCAGATTGCGGAGGAAATACTGGATCACCAGTGCTAATACAGCAACAAGAAAGATCCTGTCCAACTGTGGATTCTGTAGGCACCATAAAGGAAAGTTGGGTGAACAGAAAATGTCCGACCTCCATGTGGAATCACTCCAGATCTTCCACCATTCACCAATGTGGGGGTTGATTACTTTGGACCAATCGAGGTCAAAAGAGGACGTAGCCTAGAGAAGCGCTATGGAGTCATTTTTACATGTATGGCATGTAGAGCAGTACATTTGGAAGTTGCGTACTCATTGGATACCGACTCCTGCATAAACGCTCTGCGCAGGTTTATTTGCAGAAGAGGACAAGTCTCTCACCTACGCTCTGACAATGGAACCAACTTCATTGGTGCTGAAAGGGAACTGAGAGAGGCTCTTGCTGCTCTAAATCACAGCAAAATACAAGATGCTTTTCTGCAGGAAGGAATAAAATGGAGTTTCAACCCACCAACTGCTTCTCATCATGGTGGTGTGTGGGAACGCATAATCAGAATGGTGAGACGAATTCTAACAACAGTCTTACATCAGCAAACACTAAATGATGAAGGATTTCATACAGTTCTGTGCAAAGTCGAATCCATTCTTAATGACCGCCCCATCACCAAGATGTCTGAGGATCCCAATGATCTAGAAGCTCTCACACCCAATCACCTGCTCACAATGAAAAGAAAACCAGCCTTGCCACCTGGATTGTTTGATAAGGATGATCTCTACATCAAAAGAAGATGGAGGCAGATTCAATACATGTCTGACCTTTTTTGGAAAAGATGGCTGAGAGAGTACTTACCTTTGCTTCAAGAGCGTCAAAAATGGAGTAAAGAGAGACGAAGTCTTGTGTCAGGAGACATTGTGCTTATTGCTGATCCTGCAGCCCCACGCAGTTCATGGTTGCTTGGAAGAGTCCTACAGACTTACCCAGACCGAAAAGGATTAGTGCATTCTTCAAAGGTGCAAACTAAAACTAACATACTAGACAGGCCAGTAACTAAACTTTGTCTTCTGCAAGAAGCTGTGATATGAGTTGCAAGCACAAAAATATTATTGGTAACCTCTGACCTACAGAGATGATTTTTGGTTTATGGTGTATGTAAAATTGTTTGTTGGCTCCATTATGTAATATTTATGTTAGAATCGTTTATGCCCTCCTGCCATTAACAATTAGGGGCCGGTGTGTTGGAGCCATATTTCAATATTTTGGTTTTGTTCTATTTTATTTGTGTATTTATTTGTTCTCCACACAAGGTGGCGCACAAAGGCAAAAGAGCATATAGGTGAGCTCCAGGTGATGAGCACCAGGTGTGTGAAGGGGACAGCAAAAAGTTTTCTGACCGTGTTGGATGTGTTGGGCGTGCTGTATTCACTTCAAGTATATGAACAGATAATAATAAACCGGTCACTGCACCGAAAGTTAACATCGAACTGGACATTCATTTATCATTTTTCCCAGAACACGCGTCCGAAAAGAATTCTCCCCGTTCGCCCCTCAATGATTCAAATATATCGGTTTTAAATGGAAAGACTCTATATAATCTATACCTAACCCAACCAAACAAAATTACTAATTGTCTAAAGAAAGTAAACAGTAAAGCGCTAAATCCCCCCCATGATGTTCCGGCCCTTTGTGTTGGCCCAATCAGCACTCTCTGCTATAAAATGGCTGAGCTTGTGGGGCGGATCCTTTTGCCCAGCATTCCCAGCTGCCAGCAGCAGCAGCACCGGTAACTCAAAAATAACAGAAATTAGAAAACTATAATAAAACAAAGACTGTACAAAAGCTAACTAAATGTGCACGCTTCAAATAGAAAACCAATGTACTGTCAAACAATAAAGTGTTGTTGTATGAAACAGAAAATCCCTGTGTGATTTATTTCAATCATAAATGTTAAACCAATATAGACTAATCACTTAATTAAATGTATAATGTGTATAAACAAAATACCACAAAACTTAACTATAGAAACAAATGTGTGAGTGCGGAAGGTTACCGACATTTATGGTTGTGTGGCCACAGCTGTGGCCATCACAGGGACATATTCAAAGACAAACACATGTGAAGGCCCGCTCCACAAAGTGAGACAGGCTGACATGGATTATAGAGAAATATGGGCTCCACGTTGGAACACAAAGGTTTCAACTCAAAGGATGCCTCCTATCTGTAGTGTCCATCTGGTCCTGAAGCACAGTGTCCTACCCAACTCTAGCAACAGAGAACCACTTTTCCTCAGTGCTGAGGAGCAGAAATGCCAACTCTCTGAGGACATTACATTACATGTACAAGCCTTTGCTGAAAGTTGTAAATCACTGTGGCGTGAAGGGGGCGTGGCGCCGGCTGCAGACAGGGTGCGTGGCACCGGCTGCGGACAGGGGGCGGGGCGGCTCAGTCGCGGGGACCAACGCAGCTGTGGTGGTGAGGGTACTGAAGGAAGGTGCCCACAGTGAGACTGGATCCAGGCCCAGAGCAGTACGCCGTCCCGAGAGACGTGCGTGAGTCCTGAGGCGCGGAGTGCACTATTTGTTGGTTCCTATGATTTACTGCATTATTTTGAGGGACACTTTGTACGGTGTCTGTGTCCGCCAGCCAGTAAAACAGTGAAGCTGCAGTCCACGTCGTGTCGCTCCTTTAACGGACCCATGGTAGGCTATACGTGGCTACAATCACATTTCCAGCCAATGACTAAAACACCAGCAAACATTTCGGATGAAACTTTCAGTTACAAGCTGAAATATGTTAATGTTTAGGAATAAAGACGTAACCGTTGATCCAGTGGTCATTTTGACCAGCGGCATCCCTATACTACCTTTGATTCATGTAAACATGTTGTGCACATTGCTCAACACTACTGTTGTGCGCAGGTTCTAGCTGTCATCTAATGCAGGGGTCTTCAACGTTTTCCAGGCCAACGACCCCCAAACTGATGGAGAGATGGATGGAGCAGGGACCCCCTACTTATATATTTTATAAAATTGTGTTTTTATTAAACTGGTCCTGTAGTGCCATTTATAAATGTGCCTTGTTATTGTGCATTCAATACTAAGATATTCAAATAATACACAGGTTCATATATTCATGTTTTTATTTTAAACATATGCAAGGTACAGTGAGTAGGGTGGCCATGCCACTGCCATTAATAAATATAACATAACATAATAAACTGATACCTGCCAAGATCAACAACGTCAATTGCATGTAATCATGCATACATTTTTAAAACATAAATGTGGAAACGAAAATTAGTGATGCTTGTTAGTGCCACTGGCATGCATACCTGTTATCTTGTATACAATACTGAACTATTAACATTTACATGTTTTAATTACATGTAGTATGGGCAGTGAATCCTCAAACCATCTATGGATGACATACATACTCCAAATTTAGTGAGATGTCTGACCCTGATGAGTAGCACACAACTTGTCTAACCTTGGACGTATGGAGGTTGTCAGGCAGAGGCTGCAGTCTTGACTGTATTTGTTTTTCAGGTAGGTGAGTGAGGAAAATCCACTTTCACAAAGATATGTTGTAGCAAAGGGCAACAGGCTCATTATTGCTTTTGCTGCCGGTTGTGGAAAGTCTTTCTGGCATTTTCATTTTCACCTGCGGTTTCTGAGGTGGAGGGTAGGCCTATCTCTTTTGTGCTTGTGTTTTTTTTTGTAGTGTTACAAAACGATCAATTTTTTCAATCGAAACAAACACTAGCTGCTAGCATAATAAGAATGGGCTCTCAGCCAATCACAGGAAACCTGACAGTGGCAGCGTGTCACATACGGCTTCGTGATTGGCACAGCAGCGATAGGGGCGGGTCCTCCTCGTTGATGGGACAGGTGTTGTGAATGAACCGGTGCCCAGCCTGAATGTGTGAATGTTCTCATGTATGTGCATAACATGCTCATTGGTTGTCATTTTTGTGAATGTCATGTATGGTTTCAGCTGGTGGACTGCAACAATGTGCTCACCAACCAGGATGTATGATGGCAGCTTAGGAAAGAGAAATGGACCGCTGTAGCTCCCATGCTGGAGTCCAGTACGGCCTACTCCAACTTCTGGTGCA
Source organism: Merluccius polli (assembly GCA_030340625.1). Taxonomy (NCBI): domain Eukaryota; kingdom Metazoa; phylum Chordata; class Actinopteri; order Gadiformes; family Merlucciidae; genus Merluccius; species Merluccius polli. The sequence continues at coordinate 40,646 of JAOPHQ010005134.1, forward strand.
GCATGACCTTCCAGTTAATGCGCTCTCACTCCTGATCCGCTAGCTGTGAAAAGCTGCTTTTCCTTCCATATACATTGCATGTCCCATGGATAGGGTTGGGTACTGAGAACCGAGAGATACCGGTGGGAACATGGTCGGTTCTAACCTTTTTTTTTGGTGCCTCATTTCGGTTATGCCACAATCCTCTCGCCCTCTTGTGGTCGGAAAAGTTGCAGAGAACTTTCCTCTCTACTGCTGTCCAGCTGCAGCCATCATGTCTAAAGTAAAACGCTCTAAAGTATGGCTTTGCCTAAACAAAAAATGACAGCAGCGCATGTAAGTGTGCAATAAAAGTACAATAAAACTATTTCTTATAAACAGGGAACTCCAAGTTGATTAAACACATGACGCTGCACAACATAAATATAAGAGATGACAAATTAGTGGTGAAATGGTGGAACAACCGAAGTACGTTGTAGTTGCATTGAGTATACTACCTGAATAAACCTCATAATGAATAAACCTGTCGATACTATGAAGCAATACTCAAACTATGGTATTACTATGCAATGCACATCTTTACAAAAGCTTTTGCCTGTTCCCAAATAAAATGACGCCAATTTCACTTTACCTCCTCGGTGAACATGCTTCTTTCTTTATTATTTCCAAAGTGTTGATCATTTCTTTCACAGAGATTTCAAAGCAGATACGCGTCTTGTGTTGTTTGTGGTTGCTTGGCTCTGAGGAAATGGAACGCGATCCGGTTTGTCTTTGTGACAGCGGCACAAAAACAATACCACTTGGAAACGCTAGGGTGGGAAAAGTTGAAAAGTTGTCTCTTGCCACTATAAGTTATGCTATAATTTATTGGAAAGAGTAACTGAAACTATAAACAAAGACACTAGTTTTTTTTAATAATCTACAGTGACAATTCTATTTGTTTAAATAAGTCTATACTTTTTCATGAAGCCTAAGATTACCAAATGGTTTATTATACACCTTCTGGTGCAACCTAGACACATTATCAGTGATGTGACCTGGGGTCATCGGGTGTTTCGGGTCTTTCAACATCAGACACCCTCACCCAGGCGACCCAGCCAGGGGTGATCAGTCCCTGGCTTGTGTCTAGGTAGCTTGTGTGGCCCACGTGTCACCCCTCTTGATCCACAGCCATCTCGATGCCTTCTCAGCCGCATCTGTGATGTTCTTGATGGCTTTCTTGTTGTGCAGCCCCCTTATGCCCAGCAACCTGAGAGCCCTGCAGAGTGACTGGCCTGCGAACCCTCGGCATCCGACCTCGATAGGGTTGCACCGAGTCTTCCAGCCGTTGCGCCGGCATTCGCCTACCAGCTCCTCATACTTGGCCCTCTTCCTCTCAAACGCCTCCTCCATCCGGTCTTCCCAGGGTACTGTCAGCTCCAGCAGCACCACTTGCCTTGTTGACTCTGGCCTGAGTGTGGTCACAGCAATGGTGTGTGGGACTTTGAGCTGTCTACCCAGGTCCACCTTCAACTGCCAGTCCCTAGCTGTGGTCAGGAGCCCCCCTACTTGCCTTGGGCGATGTTGTGGCCTCTCTCCAGTTTTGATAAAGGCGATGGAATGCCTTGCTGGTTGTTGCTGCTTGCTGAGTGTGATCCCCGAGCTGATGGTCTCTGCAATCACTTTCAGCACCTGGTCATGACGCCAACGGTAGCGCCCCTCACCAAGGGCTTTCGGGCAACAGCTCAGGATGTGCTCCAGAGACCCTCTCCTCTGGCACAGCGGGCACGCAGGTGATTCTGCCAGACCCCAACAGAAGAGGTTGGATGGGCTGGGGAGGACGTCATAGACTGACTGGATCAGGAACTTCATCCGGTATGGCTTTGCCTTCCAAAGTTCTGGCCATGAGATCTTCCGGTCCAGTGCCTGCTCCCATCTAGTCCATGCCCCCTGCTGTCTCATCCCGACCATCCTGCTTGAGCGGGTCTCCTCCACTCCCGCTCGAACCTCCTCCTGGATCATCTGACGCCTCTCCTTCCCTCTGGCCTTGTTGTACTGCGGTCTCGTGTTGCTCCCAAGCCCTGCCCGTCCTGACGCAACTGCTCCCACCAGCACACTGTGGTGCAGCCGTGCTTCGGCTTGGTCAACCGCATCCTGGGCTCTCCACTTCCGACCCGTCCGCACTTCAATCCCGGCTGAGGAGACTTTGGTGTCGCTTGAGTCCCTGTACAGCAGCACTTCTCTTGCACGGGTAACCATGAACTCCTCCGACAGACTGCTGAAGCAAAGTCGCAGCTTGTTCTTATTCCCGTACAAGGCTATGCTGCTGAGGCTTCGAGGTAGGCCCAACCACCTGCGCAGGTAGCCACTGACCTTTCTCTCTAGGCCCTCAACGGTGGTTAGTGGGACATCATAGACCAGCAGAGGCCAGAGGAGGCGTGGCAGGATGCCATGCTGGTATATCCAGGCTTTGAACTTGCCTGGCAAACCTGACTTGTCCACTGCCACTAGCCAGGTTCCCAGCTCTCTGCTGGTCGCTTTGAGCGCTGCTGTGTCCCTCAGGGTGCCATCGAAAATCTTCCCCAAGCTCTTCACTGGCTTCTCTGAGACTGATGGAATCTGGACGTCTACCAGCGAAAAACGGAACTTGTCGGTCACCTTCCCCTTCTTCACCACCAGGGAACGGGACTTGGATGGCTTGAAGCCCATCCGCGCCCAGTTGATGAGCCGCTCAAGGCCCTGGAGAACCCACCTGCAGCCCGGCACAGATGTTGTGGTCACCGTCAGGTCATCCATAAACGCTCTGATGGGAGGCTGCCGTACACCTGACTTGGTGAGGGGTCCTCTGCACTCCACCTCTGCTGACTTGACAAGCATATTCATGGCCAAGGCAAACAGGATCACTGAGACGGTGCACCCAGTGATTATGCCCTTCTCCAGCCGATGTGATGCTGATGTTACTGTCCCAGAGGTGACTCTCAAACTGAAGCAGCTGTAATAGTCCAGTATGAGGTCCCTGATCTAGCCTGGAACATGGTGCCGGTCAAGTGAGGTCTCCACCAGCTTGTGAGGAATTGACCCGTAGGCGTTGGACAGGTCGAGCCACAGAACCGCCAGGTCCCCGTTGCCCTCCCGGGCCTCTCGGACGAGCTGGGTGACAACTCCTGTGTGCTCGATACATCCTGGTACCTTAGGGATCCCCCCCTTCTGCACAGAGGTGTCGATGTACGCATTCTTCAGGAGGAACTCTGTCATGCGTCGGGCAACAATACTGAAGAATACCTTGCCCTCCACACTCAAGAGTGAGATGTTCCTGAACTGCTCGATGGTACGTGAGTTCTCCTCCTTCGGAATCCATACGCCTTCTGCATGCCTCCACTGCTGGGCCACCTTCCCCCTTCTCCAGATGACCTTAAGGATTTTCCATAGCCGCTGTAAGAGCCTGGGGCACCTCTTGTAGACAACGTATGGCACACCACTTGGACCAGGTGCTGAGGTGGATCTAGCTGCTCTGACCACTTCCTCCACTTCTCTCAGGGTTGGCTCCTTGGTGTTGAACGCTGAAGTGGGTTCTGGTGGGGATATCAGCGTGCTGCAGGGCCCCAGATCCTGCTCCCTAGCGCTGTCACTGTAGGTTGCCCTGAGGTACTCGTCAACCTCTTCTTGAGAGCAGGCCAACTGCCCATCTCGCTTCTGCCCGAGGATTTTCTTGGTGAAGTTGAAGGGGTTTACAATGAAGGCGGCACGCTTCTTGGCTCTCTCCTTTCCCCTCTTCCTATGCCATTCAGCTCGCCGGAGTGTCGTGAGATTCCTCCTAAGGATGTTACGGAGTTCTGCTAGACCGGCCTTGTCCTCCTCCCTTGCCTGCTTGTACTGCCGTCCTAGCAGTCTCAGTTCTTGCCGCAGCTGACTGATCTTCTTCTGCCGTCGGTTTGGTTCCCCTGCACCATTGATCGTATGCTGCTCCTTGGTGCCAAACCTTTCGACAGCGATTTTGACAATCATTGTGCACATTGTGCGCAACTTCTGATCAGCATCCCCTCTGGCTGTGGCTTCGAGAACCTGATCCACATCTTCCTCGAACTGGCACCACTCTTTCCCCTTGTTGGCAGAAGGCCACTTGACCCGACGGTGTTCTGAATGCCTGACCTGGGGTGTGGCTTGTGGGGCATGGAGGGTCTGGGCACTGTGGGGTGACTCCGGGCCGGGCTCCTCCTGCGTCTCACCAGGCACTGGTCCTGTGCGTTGCACCACTTGCCTCCCTGTCAAGCATTTCATCTTGGTCTGGTGGATCTTGAGACCACGTGGGTTTTTGCAGACCTTGCCACATAAACAGACTGCACTCGTTGTCATATTTCCGTTAGCTTGGGTCCGATACCTGTATGTCCGTCCTGTTGGGGTGCTCATCCTCCCCCCCTCTCGGGCACCCCTGGGGGTATAACTCTAGCTGTTAAGTTACCATTAAAAATTGAAGAATTTCAACAATTGAATCAGTTGTTTGGTCTTTATTTTAAAGAAGGTGTCATATTGGTTCTGGCACTGTTAGGAACTGGTACCTTTTCAAAGAATCAGTGTTGGCATGGCATTTCTATAAAAAAGGAAAAAGTATCGATTTCGGAACTGGCATTGTTTTACAGGAATCGAAATCAAACCGGAATCGAAATATTTCAAACGATACCCAACCCTACCAATGGCCAATATGACGCATCGTGAAGTAGGACTTTCTTCCCTATTTTAATGTGGAACGAATGTCAGATTATCATTATCTGTTGGGCTGTTATCCTAGTGTTTTCCTAGCTTCTTATGTAGTTAATCCTTTTGAATGCACAAAAGTGATTTTTTTTAAATAGATTTTTTTAATCCAGTACATGCACCCTCCCAGGCCTGTTTCTAGACTGCTTTGATTGGGGGGGGCAGTAAGAAATGTTAATTGGTCACCAACTGCTGCTGTGTTAAGTGCCCCAGGGATGACGTTTTTTTGATGACTTGACTGATTGATTGATGTTATATTTTTTATTATACCATGGCCCGGGTGAAGACTCGATTCTGATTGGCTGGAGGGGTATTGATTAACTTTCGATAACTACACGGCTATGACGTGATCGTAACATAAGCAGTCTTATCACCGGTCTAAAAATGAATGCGCGAAACTGAAATAACTGTCAACTTCGACCGGACTCGGATGAGACTACGTTTAGAAAGCTTTCCCGTTGCCAGGTCGTTACTAAGATCCTCTATATTTCCTGGAGTAATAAGGTAACGTTACCATGTCATTACTAAGATCCTCTATATTTCCTGGAGTAATAAGGTAACGTTACCATGTCATTACTAAGATCGTCTCTATTTACTGGAGTAATAAGGTAACATCAGCATTCCATATGAATCTCATGTTCACTGATTGCATTCCAGGCGGTATTCAGACCCATATATTTCTCCAGTCATTTGCCGTTTGTTTCCAGGAACACACAAAGTAGCAGAGCTGCCAAGCCTCACGCTTTGAGTGTGACAGTCACGCAATTTGACCCATTCTCACACCACACGCCACACTTGACATTTCTCATGCTTATTTCCCCATTCAATACTCAATACTAATATATTTATTTTTTTCATCATAACAAACTTTGGTCCTCGCGGCCGTAGTTCGAGTAACTCTGACTGACTGACCGAGGTAACCAATCCCAGACCAATCCAACAGTCCTTTGTGCCTAAATCTAACCAACCACGGAAGGCACCACGCAATATAAACCAATCAGAAGAAACGTAAGGCGGGTCTTGGCGACTAACTATCTTTCACACACAACAGCGTCGACATTTAAAACCCACTCGACGTTCTCCTGCGACAAACACCTACAACATGAGACATGTCATGCCCAGCTAAATGATGGAGAGTTGGTTGAAATGAAATATGTAAGGATAATGCCCGACGAGGTGTGGAAGCAACCGTCCTCCGCTTCGCGTCGGATGGTTCACGCCTCCGCGTCATCCATTAATTTATGTTAATGCACACCTCGAAGGGCATTATCCCGCTTATACCATGGTCACTTGCCAAAGAAAAGAAATTAAGACCATTAATATTTGCATGCGTTTTACAATCAAAATATAAAGTTTTTCACAAGCCATAATTTAGTTTCCCTGGTAACGCCTGAGGGTCTGACTAATACCTGGAACAATCATTACCCTCCCGTAAGGTTTTTATGCAACGGAAACGTTGTTCACTCCTCCAGTAAATAGGATGGACCTTAGATACGACTTGGCAACGGGAGGTATTCTAGTCCGCTCAGCTATGAGCCAGAGAGCTAACGTAATGCATTGTACATTAGAATTCGAAATTTGTCCCAGCCTTTATACCATAGATACTATAGGGTCTATAGCATATAACCGCGTTTTCTGATTACAGTTTAATGCATTTTTCACAATTTACCAGCTGTCGTTTTGACGACTAATCACCGCGCCATTCGTTTCAATGGGAATCGCGACGGCCTATACTTTTTGTGCATATTTATAATTTGAAATTTGTCCCAGCCTTTATACCACAGATACTATAGGGTCTATAGCATATAACCGCCTTTTTTGATTACAGTTTAATGCATTTTTCACAATTTACCAGCTCTCGTTTTGAAGACTGAACAGACAATTTGACTGGAACTACTTAGTAGGTGTCCATCAAAGATAATAGAGCGGAGCAAGATGGATCACTGGCTGCGAAATACGTTGACACCAATGAGGTACGCTCTCGAACTCTATGGGCGCCATTTTAGTAAGCTCAAGTGTTACCGGAACCCGGTGTCGTGCCAAAAAGTGATTGTCTGCCAGAATCTGATTTCAGGCCGTGGGAGCGCGCACAGCAGCCCGTTGAGCGGTAGCGCAAAAACGTCTGCTTTTCTCTGGATTAAACGGCCATAATATGCAGATACACACAACTGTATTATAATGTAATTATAGCAAAGGCACGTGTCTTCGAAAGTTTAACGTTTGTTCTTCAATCAATTTTTGGCAGGTGAAAATGCCTATTTTGTGTTAATGGTCCTTTAAAATAATTTCAAGTGTCCTGTGAGCTCCAGTGTTTATATTATGAAGCTTATGAATGAGATCAAGTCATATTTAGGTAGAAATCACCTTTGAGTAACTGTATTTGGCCTTCAATCAATTTCTGGCAGACAATCACTTTTTGGCACGACACCGGAAGTCCGACAGGAGTGCTGCAGGCAGCAGGCGGAGGCTGGCGTTTTTGGTACTTTGACAAGTCGTGATATTGACGAGTCGGCAGATCAGGTCGTCTGTATTGGACATGGGTGAGATGAAATGCAGGATTTTAAACATTTAGATGGAAGTAAAAGACGATGTAGCGAAGGAGCTAACTGGCGAATAGCGGCAACATTAAAGAATCAGCTGTTTGATATGGAATTGTTTTGTCAAATCGGTGTCAGCTATAAATGGCTGAATTGCTCTGAACTCGGTATATTTGGTTTACAGAATGTGTGGTTCGTTGTATTTCGAAACCTTTATGTGTAGACAGTAAGACTCTTCCATCTTTTGTGGTAGGAAAAGTGAGCCAATGTCAGACTTGACGAGAGTTGTGTTGTAGGCCTTGTGGTGAATGAATAATTGTAATTGATCGCTCAGATGTGTTTCATGTGATAGTAAGACACCTTTACAGTTTTCACAGTCATGTACACTTAGGCAACGGCGGCAATGTAAGCCAATGTGTTTTGCTCTGGGATGTCAATGTAAACCGTTGTGTAGCTTTTTGTTACTGACAGACTGTGGAGGCCTAATTGTCTGGGGTTTTTCCAATTGACTTCAGTGTAGTGATGAATTTGTCTGTATCTGTACAATTCGTGCGAATGACGGGATAAGGTCTGCCACCATAACCATCCTTAGAGCACATCTGAACTCCTTTGCATTAGGGTTGTCCCTACAGCCACCTTTCCATCTCACAGTGGCAAAAAGTTTTTCCACTACGTCTTGATTTAGATGTGACGTGAAGCGGTAAGAGATGTTGTGCTCAGGTTGCAGGTGGTCCCACAGCTGGGTCAGACAGGCTATGGCCAGTAGCCAACCTTTAGTTAACATCACATTTTTAGATCCAATTACTTCTAAATTGTGTAGAATGGGGAGGCATGTTTTTAAAAATGTGGCATGTGTAGATGTTTTGGTTTAGTGGGCGCTTTAGGGCTTTTTTTTTTTAGGGAAGTTGGCAGCGCCTTGGATCAATGTTTCAGGTGAGAGATTTTTTAGATGTTTGGCATTTTGAAGATGGTGCACTTGCCTTTTTAACCTGAATGTCCTCAGGCGTTCTCTCTTTAATAGTGTTTTGTATTTGTTTACTCTCAAAACAGGAGTTGGTGGAGTTGGTGTGGTGCAGCTGGTTGGTGGATTTGGTGGAGGAGTTGCGACAGATGCCCCAGATGAAGACTCCGGGTATGCTGCAGTAACAGGCCGGCTGTATGTGTGGTCTGCTGGAATCTGACCATGGACTGGAAAATGTAAAAAATATTGCACTAATGGTACTGTTTGAAACTGTTTTTGCTAAACAACCTTATGGAATATTTTATGTCTGTAAGCTGTCCCAATATACAGTAAACATTTTGAATTCACCTGTCTGGTGTGTCTGTTTTTTGTCTGGTTTGTATCCTCTTGCTGGTTATTTTTTGTGGCGGGTTGGGGACACTAAATAGTGTCGGGACTGCGTTCCAGTTCAACCTGTTCTTTGAGGGATTGGTAAACTGGCTGCTCTCAAAATGCTCCGCACAGACCTTGCAGTTGGTGCTGAGCTAGCTTGGGCTCTGATTTAACAGCCCCTGCCTCCTACTATTTTGTACCCATATTTGACACCTAGCAAAATGAAGGCAATGATTGCAATGAATGTTTAGGCTACTTGTTAAACAGTGTTTATGGTCATTGGATGAATTTTTGCTCATCTTAAACATAAATCAAAATTGGTTGCACCAACATCAATAGGCTACAATGCCCCTGCAGTGACCTCAGCCAACCATGCAGTTGACATAAGTACCTTTAACATTACAGGTAAGTGACAAGTAGAAACGTAGCCTAATAGTATCAGTGTTAGACAAGACTAAAAAGGCTTATTTAACACTGGGTTGTTTCTTAGCTAATGCTATCTTAATTGTAATCTATACATAGTTATACAGCCAAAATGCTCATGTAGCAGCTAGCAACTTAATCATGATCTAAGAATAGTACCTCTCCTTATTGTGTGGGAATCGAAAAAATGATAGATCTGGCTTTTTACGTTGCTGATTATGGCAATGTAAAGCCAAGTAAAATGCTCTTGATGTAGCGGCCATTGTTGTTGACAGCCAGCTGTAACTGTAAAACATCTGGCTGTTTGAGGGGACTCGTGGGATGGAATTGTGTCTCTGTAACGATGAGGTTGGCTCACAGCTTAGGCACAACGGTGGCCTACGTTAGTAGATAGCGAGACGATAAAGAGCCATCTAGTGGTCGATAAGAATATGGTTGAATTGGGATTACATGATGTGCCCAGGCATTCGAGGTTTTGCATGAAATTATATTTATTTATACGTTATGTTTAATCCTATGTGGCCTTATTCGCTTGAATCGAGCCTAGAATGTTGAGGTGGCTTACTAAAATGGCGTCCATTCAGGCTGAGAACGTACTTCACCGCCCTGACGCTACTGATCCATCTTGCTCCGCTCTATTATCTTTGGTGTCCATATAGCAGGGATTAATGGACGCCCTGCAGCCAATCAGAATCGAGTATTCCCTCTCCGTTGCCATGGTTACCATCTAGCGTTTGAGCCAGCGCAATAATCTAACTGTCATCAGGCAATTTGACCCGAACGTCTTTCCTAGGTGTACATTAACACTTTTTAACGTACACCCTCCAGCCAATCAGAATCGAGTATTCACCCAGACCATGGTATAATGACGAATAAATATATTTTGTCAAAATTCTTGTTACAATTTTCATTTCTAATTTCTGGTTAATTAAGACTAGCATTAGGAGGCCACAGTGCAGAGAGAGCAGCTGGCATGGAGGTGAGGATATCAGTCTTAAGGTATAAATCAACGTTAAAACAGGCCAAATCGATGTTAAAAAAGGCCACATTTTCTTCGAACGCATTATGACACTAAAGTCTCACTCTTGTCATTTTCTGAAACTTGGCAGCCCTGAAGTAGTGTGAGCTAAAAGTGGTAATTTTGAGACAGAATTACCCCAAATATGAATCAACACCCTTATATTTCAGTGATTCGCAAGTGGCCATGGTATAAGCGGGATAATCCACGCCGAGGTGTGCATGTATCAAAGTCTGCGAAGTGCATTATTAACCCCCGTCGCGTGCATTATTTTTCGATACATGCACACCTCTACATGCATTATCCCTTACTTATACTCTAACAGAAATGAGCATTTTATAACTTTGCTACTATTAGATTCAACAGAAACATCCTCAACAAAACATTTGAATGGCATGAGAGCTATGGCGTTTATACTATAGTGCACCACTTTCTCGCGCTTTGAAAAGTGCAAATCCAGAGAAAGTTTCAGAGTGAGAGCATCAACATAACCATAAAAAACTCACTACAACTGAACTCCCACTCCTGCGCCGAGTGGCGTCCTCCTGCCTGCCCCACACGCCACACCTGCTGACTGCCTGTGCACGGCGCAAGAGGAGAGGGAGAGAACCTGGCGCTGTTTGCATTTTGGGATGAAGCGGGGTAGGTTTGGTGGGGCAGTCGGAGCATTTGGTGGGGCATTGCCCCCCCGTGCCCATGCCTAGAACCGTGCCCGCACCCTCCCCCCCTCCTTTCTCTTTGCATGCACAAATCTCTTTACATACAAGCAACCAACCACACCAATCACGTTAGTTGGGTTAATTCCTATTCCAGCTGCAGTATCAGTTATTATTATACAGTAGACTGGTTCCCCTGGGGAAGGTCCCCATAAGCTGAGTAATTTTTGTGTGTGTTTTGTCCCTTCAGGGTCACTTATAAGCAGACCTCTGCCTACATGCCCATCCGAAAGCGGGAGCGGCGGGGCTGCTTGGCTGTTCCTTAGACCAGTGTTTCCCAAAGCCTGGGTCGGGACCCACAGGTGGGTCGCACAGGATTTTAATTGGGTCGCCAAATACCTCTGCAAAATCTTAAGATTATTTTCATCTGCAGTACATACTTTGTCCACATGGGGGTGTTGCCGTTTCTACCCATTGGCATTAAGCTGCTGCTGCCCTCTCACGTTCAGCCTAAATCTCGCGGGCTCACATCCATACCAAACGATTTTCAAAAATTGTCGTCAATAAAAAAAATGAGCCTGTTTTTGATATTAAATGTGCTCGGATAATTATTATATGATGAATCTAATATAAAAGGCTGCTATAGAATAAATTATGTTTGTTGTACTAATGATATGAAAAAACGGAGAGCCTGTTAAACTAAATGCATTTGTTTGATGTAATTTATAAAGTTATATTTGAAATGTGTAGGCCAATATTGGTTTACTCATTAAATGATGAGCCTGTTAACTCACTTAAATGCATTAATCAATAATAAGTGCAAAACATGAAGTTATTAAAGAAATGTCTCTTTGAAATGTGTGGTTCATCCATTCAATAGGTCTATAATACAATAGTCCTAGCATAAAGTGATGGGGAAATGGCAGTGATAAGGTTCAGGAACGTACATTTATGTGCTATTATGCTCTTCTCGCGATGCCTTAACGTGAATTGGGTCGCGGTGGTTTGTCATTTTCAAAAAGTGGGTCCCCAGAAGAAAAGTTTGGGAAACACTGATCTAGTGACCTCTCTGTGCCCCCCAAGCTGCCTGATAAAATGGGCTTTACAAGGTAAACACCCACCTTCACGCACACACACACACACACACACACACATACATACACACACACACACACACACACACACACACACACACACACACACACACACACACACACACACACAAACACTCATGCACATTTACACACGTAGCAGCATTGTTTTATACCATGTGATTGTGTGTGTTCAGGTGTTCATGATAAACTTGGAGTGACGAGCAGACCGACGCGAGCGGATAACGAGAATGCTCTATGAGCAGGAACTCATCTGTAAGTTAATTTCTGCTGTGGATGGCAAGTAGGTTTTCCTATCTGCACTTTGACCCCACACCAGCCCCAACACTTGTGTAATCTGCTTATTCATGTCCCATATGGCCTTTTTGGCACACACACAAAACTAAGAAACATAATGGGGTGAAGTGTGTTTGTTGATCATGAGAAGAGCATCCCAAACTAAGATAATGTAAGGTAAATATTAGGGCTGTCAATCAATTCAAATATTTAATTGCGATTAATAGACGATTGTCCATAATTTTTAGTCCACATTTTTTATCTGTTCAAATGTATGTGTATGTATGTTTTTATTGGAAATCAATTAAGAACAAAAACACAATGTAGTGTGTCCACCCTTTTTTTCCAGCATTAACACAAAAGAACAGACTGAAACAATCCAGGACCCTAATGCTAGAAATGTGAGTACTAACCCTAACCCTACTGTCAGAAATATGAGTACTAACCCTAACCCTACTGTTAATGTACTAACCCTAACCCTACTGTTAGACATGTGAGTAATACAACTTACCCTACTGTAAATGTGAGTACTAACCCTAACCCTACTGTTAGATATGTGAGTAATAACACTTACCCTACTGTTAGACATGCGAGTACTAACCCTGCTGTTAGAAATGTGAGTACTAACCCTAACCCAACTGTTAGAAATGTGAGTACACAGTACATTTCGCAGTGTTAAAGTAACACTTAAAGAGTTAAATGTAACACCATTTCCGAATGTATGTGGTCCCACTCTGAATTAGTGTTAAATTAACTCTTTCCATAGTGTTTAGAATTTCAGAGTTAAATCAAAAAATTTAACACTCGCTTACACTGAAGTGTTATTGAAATGTTACACCAAAGGTTAAATAACACTGAAGAGTGTAAATATTATTCTTGGTAGAGTTGATAATTTACTCTTCTATGGTGTCAAATCAATTCTTAGTTCCATTCAAGAGTTCCATTCCAGTACAGATTAACACTGCATGGAGTTATTAAAAGTTAACACTGGAGGGTACAATAACTCTGATAAGTGTTGATATTACACACTGCTGTGTTGATAATTTACTCTCTTGCAGTGAAAAACAAGCTCATATAGAGTAGAATTCTAACACTATATAGTGTGATTGAAATTTGACACTATTTCTGAAAATAAATCTTAGCAGTGTTAATTTTACACTTAATTTACTCTTTTGTAAATTGTGTAAGTGTCAACTTGAATGCAAATAAAATAACACCATTAAGTGAATAAAAATCACAAGTTTCCACAAAATAATGCATTTAAGATCTTTATTAGCAGCTCTCAACTACGTCAGGCTAAAATATCATCTTATTAAAACATCTCGTAGAATACAAATCTACATTTAAAACATTGACCTTAGGTCTGCATAAAATGACAATATGGAACAACATACAAAGAGGGATCTGTCGTTCCATACTTCAATTGTACATCAAATGGTTTTAAGTAGCACAGCTCATTTATGTTCAACACCTTTAGAACCCTGTCTGGATGCAGCCTGACCTTAAAGGCATGGTAATCAAAATACATTGTTTCCATCAGTTTTCCACAGAGCAATACAGTGTCATCTTTCACAACAATCATTTTGATTTTACAAAACACAGGCATCTCAAATGCTACCTCAGTACATATAATGAAATCACAGCAGTACTCTGTAACATGATGTTTTACCCACTTTGCAGAAAACACATTGGTAGACAATACAGTTCCAAATTTTGAAGCAATCTCTGAACCTTCTTTGAAATCATTAAGTGTCACCATCTTACCTGGTCCTAAAATTAATCTTTCCTTGCAAAAGATCTCCTGATACATTGCCATACAACTTTGGTGCTTTTTGGCCAATGTCTTTGTAACATTTTCAAAGCTTTTAAATTGTTTCTTAAAAAAATTATATTTAGCTTCATAACGCATGCACCACATGTGCAGAACTGGGCCGATGTTTCTTATAGTACGAGGGTAATGTTAGCCTAGTCCTAACTAGACCTTCGTACTCATTTCATTCATACTAAAGGTCTAGCAGTGCTGTAGAGACAAACGATGTCTCACTTGAAGGCGGGTGCTGTTGAAGTTTAAAACCTATTGGCTCTGCCCAGTGCCACTCTGGATCTGCCTTAACCAATCGCTAACGTTTGGTCGTGACGTATTTCATGCGCCAGAAACCACGTTGCGCGCAGTATACAAACGGCAGATGCAGTGAGCATTAGCATTAGCCTCCGCCCGCCTCCGTACTTTCCGCTCAATAACTGAAATTCGCGCACGACCTCTACGTCACTGTTCTCAGGCCGCGCCTCCTGTTCGCTGATTGGAAGGCACATTTGAGGGAAAAGAAATCGTTCTAACATACAGCACGGCCAGACCTTAGTACTGAAGTGAAATGAAAATTGAGCGGAAGTACGTAGGCGGGCGGAGCCAGGCTAGGGTAATGTATCATAAAGTGAAGTTTTGGTAAGAGATTGATTGCAGGAAATAACTGTTAATATAATAACTATTGTGCATTATATCTACAGAAAAATTGTTGGCTGTGTTGAAATACTGAAGTGAATTCAGTGGACAAATGCGTTTGACACCATATACATGAGGTAGTGTAGGATCTGTTTGTATAGTTTGACAGTGTTGTTTGTGCATCTCGACAGTTCTTAGTACAACTTCTGGATCATCTTCACAGAATACAGTTTGAAAAAAATCTTTCTCAAGGAGACAGAAACGACAACAATATCGAGTCCCAAATGACTCCACAAAGCCAAAGAGACTATGCAACCCAAGATTATCACCAGTGACCTTAACTATGGTACCATGATTTTTTTCTTTAAACATGTGAACTTGAAGTCCCTCTGTCTCAAGTACTTTAAGATCACTGACTCACTTTAATTTGATACTTGTGCCACTCAAGTGGCTCAAGTATCAAATTAAAACCATAAGGCTTGTCTTGTGCATGGAAAAGAGCACACAAATGAATATTAACCAATGAAGAATTAAAGATTGCAGGGAAATTCCTTAATGTAAAGTATATAGCACCTAATTTGTGTATACCCTTTTTAGACCCCAAAGGATTTGCTGTTTTGAAGTCATCATAAAACAGTTGTATCTGCAAGGCATCTTTTTCTAAAGAAAATAAGGGACTTTTTTAAAAATAGGTGCCATCTCTCAAGTCTGCATACACACCTTCCTTGGGCACGTGCCTGGGCTTGAACATGTCTGAAAGTTCTGGGTTTTTAAAAATTGTCTTCAGTGTAACTTCCAAAATGGGAATATTTGCAAACGTATCGTTTACAATGACCTGATCATATGTCCCTGTTGTTTTGTTTCTTCTGCTGTCAAATCTTGTGCCAATCACCTTTTCAACAGGTTCTACAATTCCCCATTGTTCTGTGAAGTGTTTATTTCGTTTAGTTTCTGAATTTAAGGACGTGAATGGCGTTTTCCAACTTTTTTCCACTGTAAAGCTGCATCTTTAGCTTGACTATAAATCTCAAAATGTACTTCTTCCATGGAGGAAACAAAACAATATACAGCAGATTGACTTAATCCAGCTGCTTTGAGTTGTGCAACAGCAGAGGCATATGGAAGCAAATCTGTACCATAATTCAAATTAAAGTGGATTAACAGAAATGCTTTTTCATTTTCCGAATATAGCTGCATTTTTTGACACATAAATAAAATGAATAATAAATCATCCAAACTGCATTTTCATGTTCTTCTTCAATATTGCTCATTTTGTAACTTAATTAAAATGAAAAAGAAAAGGAAATTTAAGATTTAATTTTCAAAAGATGCCCCGGCAAATAGTTACCAAAATTCAATTTGAAATGTCAAATTTGAAAATTAAAATGCATTAACAGAAAGGCATTTTCATTTCAAGGTCATTGCTGCATTATTTGACTCATAAATAAAATGAATAATAGATCATCCAAACTGCATTTTCATTTTCTTCTTCAAGACTGCTCATTTTATGACACAACTAAAAAGAAAACAAAGAGGACATTGCTTTTTCGTTTTCATGCCCGCCCCCCGCAAAATTCAATTTGAATTCGCAATCCTGAAGCGGCGCAGGAGAGTGACGTCAGTGGCCGTTCTTCTCTTTCCGGGTTGGTTGGGCTCACCCATAGACATAATATACCTATGGGCTCACTTGTACACTAGTGTTGGGAAGTTCGACTCTTTTTACTGACTCTGATCTTGTACTCTAAATTTAACTAATCTTTTTTTTGAGTCATTTCGTTCATTTTTACAGCAGGTGGCGCTGTAGCCCTCTTGTGAGCTTTGTAAAAAAGACCGCGGTTCTCAAACACTTAACAATGAAGGCAACATGGTTTACTTCAGCTGACAAAGTTTACACAAAATGCCACAAGCAATTCAAACCATGTGAAAACCTAGGAAAGCAAATACACATCACAATAAAGTGACTTATGTCCTGTATCCTCCCGCCATTGTTGTTTGACAGCACGACACGACAGTGACTGGGTATCTGTCACGTGACAAATGAACGAGAGACCGATCCGTATGAACGATCCAGTGAACGAACTGTTTGGCTTACTGCTCTCTTCAGCCTGAGCTGCCTGTCACGTGACAAATGAACGAGAGACCGATCCGTATGAACGATCCGGTGAACGAACTGTTGTGCTTACTGCTCGTCACACAGCCTGAGCGGCCTGCCTGTCACGTGACAAATGAACGAGAGACCGATCCGTATGAAAGATCCGGTGAACGAACTGTTGTGCTTACTGCTCGTCACACAGCCTGAGCGGCCTGGCTGTACCAGCGCACTCTATTTCACACTCTCCTCTTGCCCCAGCGTCAAATATGCACACCGCCCCCTAACATATTAGATGCGTATCGCCATAGACATCTTATACATAGACGGAGCATTGGCTGCTGTGGCGCGAGAAATTCGGCGGCCATCTTGGAGTGGTGATGGGGGTGGGGAGCAGCATAGATTGACAGTTGACACGTATGGCCAGGAGAAGAAAACAAGGATGCCGAGCTGCTGTTCAGCGTATTCCTGCTCAAATGAGCGGACGGTCGAAAATAGAAATCGCGGGATTACATTTCACAAGTAAGATTTAACATTATACCGTACTATTGGTTATATTTTGTGAAAATAATATTACACGCCAAAACATGTGTCCTTTATCATAGCTACACGTATGACAAAAAAACGCGTGAAAATCAGTGGTATTCAGTGAGGTATGATTAATTATATGCGCTGACGAATGACACTGAGTGGAGCGGATCACCACTCCAAGATGGCGGCCCCGCGTCTCGTCAGCGCCAGTAGGCAGTAGCGCTCGATGCTCCGTCTATGTATAAGATGTCTATGCGTATCGCGGTCAGACTCTGAACTGAAGAAGAATAGCGGCCACTGACGTCACTCTCCTGCGCCGCTTGGGATTGCGAATTCAAATTGAATTATGGACTCTTTTTTGCGGGGGGCGGGCATGAAAACGAAAAAGCAATGTCCTCTTTGTTTTCTTTTTAGTTGTGTCATAAAATGAGCAGTCTTGAAGAAGAAAATGAAAATGCAGTTTGGATGATCTATTATTCATTTTATTTATGAGTCAAATAATGCAGCAATGACCTTGAAATGAAAATGCCTTTCTGCTAATGCATTTTAATTTTCAAATTTGACATTTCAAATTGAATTTTGGTAACTATTTGCCGGGGCATCTTTTAAAAATTAAATCTTAAATGTCCTTTTCTTTTTCATTTTAATTAAGTTACAACATGAGCAATATTGAAGAAGAAAATGAAAATGCAGTTTGGATGATTTATTATTCATTTTATTTATGTGTCAAAAAATGCAGCTATATTCTGAAAATGAAAAAGCATTTCTGTTAATTCACTTTAATTTGAATTATGGTAAAGATTTGCTTCCATAGAGACACACATATCTAGAGTGCTCCTATTGGAGTTTCTCAACAGTTCAGATGTTGTGGCTACCACATCTTTGTTAGCTGTCAGCGATGTTGTGGCTGTCTCATCTACATTAGCTGTCACCACCTCTCCTGTGCTGCTCAAATTAACATCAGTGTCAACCTCCTGGTCAATATACAAAGTTAAATTAACTCTAAATAGAGTAAAAATGTAACACTTGCTTACACTGAATAGTGTTATTGACATTTTACACCAAAGGTTAAATTACACTGAAGAGTGTAAATATTATTATTGGTAGAGTTGATAATTTACTCTTCTATGGTGTCAAATCAATTCTGATTGAGTTCCATTTCAGTACAGATTAACACTGCATGGAGTTATTAAAAGTTACCACTGACAAACAAAACACTGCATGATAGAGGAGAAACTTCAAGCACTAATGAAGCAACTTACTACGCCCTAACAGAGACACAAGGACTTTCCTTGACCTTGCCGACATCAATGTTGTACACTGTGGTTTGGATGAAAGTGTACATGTTGTGGAGCATGATGTTGTAGGATGTGCCAAACACAAAATGAGCCTTAAACAGTTCATCAAAGGCACCAAGAGAAGAGGTTGACCTGCAAGGTATGGCATTCTTGTCAAGGATGATGAAGAACTGGTGGATTGCATTCTTCTTAACTCCAACAGCCAGGACATAGGGTTGAGCTCTGGTGGGGATGGCATCAAGATGCTCTGGAATGTTTGTTCCAGTCTGCGAAGACAATCACATGAAGATATGATTACAATTAGACAGTTGTGATACATAAAATGTAGTGATGTTCATTGAGGAAGAAGGCCGCCGACTCAGGAACGCTTTTAACTCACTTTATTTGTTTAGCTTTAGGTCTATTATCTATCAAGCAAATGGAGAGGAATTGTAAAATTCACGCGCGTGGAGCGACCCTTAGCTGTGTATCTGTCCAGATACGCTGCCTGTAGGGTTTCTGGCCTCCCCCCGGATCTGTAGTTTGGTAGTATCTGGGCAGGCGTGGCCTCTATGACGCATAATATGCTCTGATTGGCTTGTGTTTAGCGCCCGCCCCCAGTGTATTATGTGTGCCGCCATCTGGTGACCAGGTGCGGTTAATACAACTTATATATTTCTTTCTGTTCCTTTGTGGCTATGTGTAGATATTACAGCCTGTTGATACATATGTTATTATTTATTCCTAACAGTCCCCCCTTGGTCATCACTGATGACAATACTACGAATTACTAGTGCAATGTATCATATAAGGTCTAATAATGGTGAGTATAAATTCAAGCGAAAAGAAAAAACCCCACGGATTGGTTACCGTGGGTCAACATCAACATCACCAACCGACTTAGTTCGGGAAAACCCCCCACTATACAGGAGGAAAACCTGTCGCATCTCTAAAGTGGACGGCATTCACCTTGGTGTGTCTCAAAGAATACATGGGCCGTAGCCAACAAACAGTAGACAAATTATCAACACATCATACAATCAATATGTCATACCGTCATCACAGTATCTTGAGGACACAAAGGCGCAGTAATAAATGCATAGTAATTTCATCATAAGAAATCCCTTCAAATACTTATGCATGTATAACCCAAATCGAATACCTCCAGGTATAAGGAACAGTAAACCTATATAGAACTAAAAAAAACGCCCTGTAGACTTGCATGCAATGGCTCAGGTGGTTTCCATGCACGCAGGGTTCTCAAACATCATCACAGTGTTATCACCCGTTTCCGTAGCCGACCTCAGGTCGGACAGTTCATGAATTCAATGCCCATCTTGTCATCCATAGGCAAGGCTCACACGACAAGGTTACTAGCATGAACCCATGTGTGCCTTGCCCGTGGAGTCACTCATCAACTCGGCCGTATTAGTAGTCAGAACATATTCCAGTAGCATCAAAGAAATTCATCAGTCTCATTATTACAGCAACCATAGGAAAACAGCATAACACATTCCGAACTTAAAATGCATTGTAATGACAACCATGACCCATACTGTGCATTTAATAATTCAACATTCAAGTAAATCAGGTGCCATGTCCTCCTAGACACAGGTGCCGAACTCCAGGAAATCAGGTACCAGTCTATGTAACCAAGCCTGATCAAGTCAGGGCGCTCCACTGTCCCCTGAACACTCTCAGGTACACCTGGTCACCTGTCTCCACCCTGGTTGGTGGTTCGTCCTTCGGCTCTGAAATTCAGTTTCTCAGAAATGTTGTTAGTTTCTTGAATGTCCCATTCACTCTTTCCACCATTCCTTGTGACTGCGAATGAAACCTAACCGCTGTTTGATGGGTATCTGCTGCACCACCCGGTGTTGACGCTGTAGTTTTGACGTGGCGGTGGACAAAGCTAACAAATAATGATATTAAACACAGCATAACAGCATTAGGCGTTGGCGTTTGCAAGGTAATTCCCAATTTTCTATGTCAATAAACTATCTAGCTTGTGCATTAGATCCTTTCCCAACAGATTGCTGAAATATTTCCCAATGATTACTTTAACCAGGTCATTGCAAATGTTCAAAGAACATATGTCTGACTTAATCCAATTCGACAATTAAACAAATAAAACAAAAAAACCAAAAAACAAAAAAATCTAAATGCAAAAATATTCCCCCTTGAAAATACACTACATATTCCCCCCTCGTGACTTTGAAGAAGTCACGCAAAACTAACACAAAGTTAAGCATGTTGCATTCATTCTTCCCGCTTGTATTGTCCTTTATATATTGATGATAATAACAGAAAATATATATGTATATGACAGTGATTCTGGGTCCTAGTTTATCAAGGTTTTTGGCACAACTATTTTAGTCTTCTAGCGTTACCTTTGAATCGTATGCCCACATTATTTTAATTTACTCTTAGACTAGGTAAACTTATTCAATTGTTCTAATAAGGCCAAATTCATGAGCTAGTCTCACCCCACCGGAAGAGCTCTTCCCAGTTACTGAAGAGAGGTCTGTCCAGGTCGGGTTACCATCATCCAGTCGAAAACCACCTCTAGGAGATTATCAAAGAGTATCATGACGGTTTCCTAATCTAGAGAAGGTCTCACCCACCAGCCAATCAGAATGAGGCACTTCTCTGCAATCCAATCACTGTCAATGCACAACAAATCATCATTACAGAGTGTTAACATCTTTCAACACCAATCACTTGTGAATAATCAATCATTAAAAGAATCAAAAAGAAAATAGAAAATATAGAGTGTAAAAACACATCACATTCAGATAAGACTGTCAGCCATGTTGCCTCCTAGTATGAAACTTATCAACCGCTGGTAACAGGAAGCAATGTTCCTGCTGTTCATTTCGTGTATGCAGTCCATTTCAATGTCCAGATATGAGTCTCTGAGTCCATTTAGGGCAGGAGCCCCAGATCAACTGTCCTCTCTCCATTGTCCTGAGGGGAAGAGAGACCAGAACCAACTAGTATCTTTGCAGAAAAACATCTAACACAATACAACAAACAATATGTAGACAGTTGTTTCTATTATGGAATTATAGATCAAGCGTGTCCAAATCCTAAATGAACTTATATCATTACTAATCTAAGTAGTTCAAACCATATGTGAAAGTTATATCAAAACGAACGTGCATACAAAGGTGAGTCAAACCATAGCTGAATATGGGGAATGAAGTGAAAATTGAATATATATGTAGTCACACATAGTCATTGAATAGTTTTGAGTACTTAAAATGGGTATACCTCAAATAAACCAACCTCAATTTCCTCATTGTCTTTGTCCAAGTCATCTCTAATAATCAAATGGCACCTGTGTTTGTCCCCCAGGTAAAAACACTCCGGCCCATCTAAGAATCATAGCCTTAGCAACGGTCAGCATCATTGAGCAAAAACAAAACATCGTACATAAAAACAAGACAATGGACACCACATTATGGAGGTAAACTGAGCAACCTACAAATGGACTTGTTTAATTGTTACACCCCAACACTGCGTATCAGGTTTTGACATAATATCTACCGCGCACCCACAGAGTCGTTTAGGGCGGGTCCCTCTTCCTCAGTTTGGTGAGGGGGAATTTCCCTGAACTCTTACAAGAGTCCCCAGCGCTGGTTGACCCCTGGACTTCTGTGGACGAGCGGTAGAGGAGTTCTTATTTTAATGAATAGTATCCAACTTAAATGAGCTGTTGGTCTGCTAATTGTCCCACAAAACATTTAAACACTGTTACCCACATTTATAAAACAAATACACAAAGAAAACAAATCAACAGGAAACAAAACAAATAACAGACATAAATACATAGTTGACCTCTACATATGTATTTTCTATGTCCCAACAGATCTTTAACCGTTCTAATGTTCGCAGCGCTTTCTTTATTATGTTTCATTGTCTATTATTATTATTATTGTTATTATTATTATTGTTATTATTATTATTGTTATTATTATTATTATTATTATTATTATTATTATTATTATTATAGGTAAACTCCTGCATACCTCTTTATTGCCCCTCTCTCCTTTAGACCTCCTTATCTAAGTACTTCTTGCAGCTCTAGTGCTGCTATGCTTTATCTCTGCTCTCTGTCCCCCTCTCTCTTGACCACATTGCTCTCTTTCCCTTCTTTCACTTTCTCTAACTTTTCTTACACTTTCCCTTCTTCTATCCTTCTGTTTACTTCCCTCTGTCTTTCTAAATAAATCCTTCTGTTTTAAGAATCACCACTTACTGTCCCCATCCCATTGTGCCATGTCCAACTTTCCTTTCCTCCTTTGTTAACCTTGTAATTTCTTATCATTAATAGACACCAAAAGAGATGTTGAAGATATTTCTTTGGAAGGAGCCTCCCGGCCATGGAGGTCCCCTCCTTCGCTTAAGGTTCTTGTGCAAATGTAAATAAAAGAAAAGAATAAAACAGAGAGTTAATGTCAATTTGAACATCTTGTTTCATATTACTGACAAGTTGACCCTTAAGAATAATCAGCTTTTACACAAAAACACTTTTTATCGCAGTAATGACATCTGTTAACATAGTTATTTATGAATTTAAAAGTCTAGATAATAACATTCATAATTACGTAATGACCATCAATAAACCGAATTATCCCCTTGCAGCTCTAGGAGTGCAAGTAACTTAATGGCGTAATGGCGTCTATAACTGCGTCATACTACTTCGTTACAGTCCCACACATGTCCGTCGCTAGGCATTTGCAAAGAACAGACAGACTAAAATTAACCCTAGGCCTAATGAACCACATTCATTTTCTTGCTCGTCCAAGTAAATAGAATGGCCAACGCCATTTTCCTTTGTCCCACGAGGGAGTTCTTCAGGGGCAGTCATCGGGGGAGGGGTAGGGGGAAAGGTTGGGTTTTGGTCGGGGTGGGGGTAGGGGTGGGGGGTGTACTGCGTAATCTCCCAATATGGCTTACAGGGATTTGTAATCGTGTCTATGCTCCCTGTGATATTAACACACTTTATATCTTCCTATTTAGGCAAGGCAAGGCAAGGCAGCTTTATTTATATAGCGCATTTCATACACAATGGCAACTCAATGCGCTTTACATAAAACAATAAGAATTGAAGTAAAAATTTAAAAAAATAAAATAAAATAAAAAAATAAAAACAACTACAGAAGAATAGAAAGAAATAAAATACTATAAGAGCAGCATAAAATCATAATTTAAAAGGACAGTGCAGTTAAAATTTACAATTTAAAGTGCTTTGAACAAGCTCAATCATAAGCACAGGAGAAGAGAAGTGTTTTTAACCTGGATTTAAAAATGTTCACAGTTGGGGCTGATTTCAGTTCAGCTGGTAGTTTGTTCCAGTTTTGTGCAGCATAACAGCTAAAAGCTGCTTCACCATGTTTAGTTTGAACTCTGGGCTTCACTATCTGACCTGAGTCAGTAGATCTCAGAGCCCTACTGGGTTTGTATTCTACTAAGATGTCACTCATGTATTCTGGACCTAAACCATTCAGTGATTTGTAGACCAGTAGCAGAACTTTAAAGTCTATTCTATAGCTGACTGGGAGCCAGTGTAAAGACTTTAGGACTGGAGTCCTAAAGTCTCTTTGTTCTGGTTAAAACTCGAGCTGCAGCATTCTGAATGAGCTGCAGCTGTTTAATGCTTTTTTGTGGGAGTCCAGTCAGAAGACCGTTACAGTAGTCGAGTCTACTGGAGATGAAAGCATGAATCAACTTCTCCTGGTCTGTTTGAGACATAAAACCCTTCACTCTGGATATGTTCTTAAGCTGATAGAAGGCTGTTTTGGTGATGGATTTGATATGACTGCTGAAGGTCAAATCTGAGTCTATCAGCACGCCAAGGTTTCTGACTTGGTCCCTAGTTTTTAGAGAGAGTGACTCGAGATGTTTACTGACGGCAATCCTCTTCTCTTTATTGCCAAAAACAACTATTTAATATTGTGTATATGTCCAACTATGTGTGTATGTCCATGTGTGGAAGTGTTCGAAATCTACTAGCATTGTTTAGTATATGTCTATAAGTTAGAGTGAAAGATAAGTTTACTCTCCACATGTGGGGCCATAAAACTGATTCCTGACCCAGGAATGTGAGCACCCCCCACTCCTTAGTGGAGAACAAAGGGGTCATAAACTGCTCCCACGTGGTGGGATTCCTACAGTCACATGTACAACATGCAGACAAAACGAAGATGTAGCAAAGCTAGCAAGCATTAGCACATACAGGGTTACGGTGTGTTCCCACCAAACGCGATGACGCTTCATCGCGCGTCGAGATTACATGTAAAGTCAATGCAAACACGCGATTAGACGCGTCATCGCGCCGGGCGATGCGATGGACGCGATAGCGCGGCGCGATGGACGCGTTGGCCGCGAAAAATCGCTTCCATCGCGTCGCCCGGCGCGATGACGCTTCATCGCTCGAGTTGAAATAATTGAACTTTTGCGGCGAATTCGCGTGAAGACGCGCCGCGACAGCCAATCAGCTTTGAGATCGTCACCGACGTGCTGACGTACGGACGTACACAGTGTTGCACAATGATACATGTTTTATATGATATATTATATGATATTATATTATATATTGACCATAATCAAAGTTGGGGGGCACACACACACACACACACACACACACACACACACAGATCTTTTTTACTTCTTTTTTTTTAGCGATTGTTTTCCACTGGATAACAACGAGGTTATGGCCGGCTATGAAGCACCAGTTCTGGGCAGAGCAGGTGGTTATCTCAGCCATGGTCGACGAGAGAATGAAATGGCGGAAGAAATGTTGTTGTTTGGGCGGGCTCGTCGCCCGATGCGATGCCGCGATGCCGCGATGAGGTGTTTTTTGGCATATTGGACCAGCGTCAAAACTGGAGCGTCTAGCGCGACGCGATTTCATTTTACGCGCGACTAAATCGCGTTCATCGCGTTTGGTGGGAACACAGCGTTAGTCACACAAAAGGTATTATGATTCATGCAAGTTAGCTTAGCTCTTTGAGAAGGAAATATTGCCAGCAATATGTTCTCAATCGACCTATCGCCTTTGATACAACTTCACTGGTTTCCCAGGTTCTCCACATCCGATTTTAACACCGTATCATACTGGGCCACAAACCCTTAACCAATTTAACAAGATAAAACAATTTTAGGGGCTTGCACCCGATCTATAATTAATTTTAGGGACTCGAACCGATTTATTAAACACTTCTAGGGACTTCAACCGATTTATGAAACAAATTTAGAGACTTGAACTCTGGGACTTGAACCCAATCTATAAAACGAATTTAGAGACTTGAACTCTGGGACTTGAACCCAATATATAAAACGAATTTAGAGACTTGAACTCTGGGACTTGAACCCAGTATATAAAACGAATTTAGAGACTTGAACTCTGGGACTTGAACCCAATATATAAAACGAATTTAGAGACTTGAACTCTGGGACTTGAACCCAATATTACAATACTGGCCATTTGCTTCTTCTATATAGTCGTATAGTGACGACAACATATCATTTAACTAATTCCCAATCAGAGTTATGAGCGCCTGTTCATTTTCACGTCGGCTTAACTGTAACGACTATGGACCGGAATAACAGGGCTTTACAACAACACACGCTAGCCGCTTCTGTCACATAATGTCTCTATATCTATCTATGCAGATTCAGTCAGGTTCTGCTTACCTGGTTTAATGGCCGGCTTGTGACAGAAATGGCGAGTTGTGCGCTACCACGAGGCCCCGCTTCTCCCGGTCCAAGGCCTCTTCCTCTGCATCACGTCGAGGTCACCAGATTGTAGTGATGTTCATTGAGGAAGAAGGCCGCCGACTCAGGAACGCTTTAACTCACTTTATTTGTTTAGCTTTAGTTATATTAATCTACGAAACAAATGGAGGGGTATTGTAAAAGTCACACGCGTGGAGCGACCCTTAGCTGGGCATCTGTCCAGATACGCTGCCTGTAGGGTTTCTGGCCTCCCCCCGGATCTGTAGTTTGGTAGTATCTGGGCAGGCGTGGCCTCTATGACGCATAATATGCTCTGATTGGCTAGTGTTTAGCGCCCGCCCCCAGTGTATTATGTGTGCCGCCATCTGGTGACCAGGTGCGGTTAATACAACTTATATATTTCTTTCTGTTCCTTTGTGGCTATGTGTAGATATTACAGCCTGTTGATACATATGTTATTATTTATTCCTAACAAAAACCAAAACAAAAGGAACATAAAAACTAAAAATAATAACACTTCAAGTTAGACATATTCACCACCAACTAGTTGCTTTTTAGAATACACGTTAGCAGCATATTGGCTGTCAGTACTCATTATAAAGCAATTTATTAATGCCTAATGACCATATCCTACAACTATAAGGCAATTATATAAGATATGTCCCTCAATAACCTCTAAAAATACAAACCTTCTTAAAAACCACAAGAGGCTTCTCTGCTTGGGATGCTGAAACCTTTCCTGGTCTCTTCCGACCCTGAGCAGAGGGTGGAATCAGGTGTAGCAGCAATAAAACCGATGAAAGGTCACTGTCCCAACCTGTAACAACAATCGCGTGTTCAATCTCAACAAAATTCAGTTATGCGGGCTGTCAACAAAATTCAGTGGCTCTGCAATGGCAGCAGCATTTACATTTATTTAAAAAAAATATATATAGAAAAAATAGAAAGATAGCAGTTTTACATCATCACAAGAAGTTATCCAATTCAAACCATAGGACAAACACTTCAGTGCTTTTGAAGTTTTGTTCAATATACTGTGTACATAATGTCCACTTACATTTATCACAGATCCAGCTTTAAGTAATATGCTGATATGTAAATGTTTAGGCATGATATGTTCCAAGTATATGAGAGCAATAGAAGAAGAAGAACAATCTGCTTAACAAAGTCAACATCAACTTCAGTGCCATCCTCAGGAGGATCAGCTGCCAGCAAGAGTTCTTCAAGCTCACTTGTGGATAGAAGCTTTATGCATTGTTGGATGATCTTTTTCTTTAACATGACTGGCCACCTCTCCCGAAGCTTGCTTGAGGTATCCTCTCCAAACATCAGAATGAAATCCTGTTCAACCTGGGGTGGGGTGGTGATGGGTGACAATTTCAATTATCTGACAGGCAACCGAAGTTAACGGGTGATAGTTATTGGAATATTACTGCAATGCTTATTGGCTTATAATAACTATTCAACTGTCATATTTTCAAAATAATGATAGATAATTTCCAAGCCTTTGACGTCTTTAAAATGTGGAAAGTCGGACAGTATGTTGCTTGACTGCTGGGGGTCAAGGACCATGTTGCGGCGATACACAAATTTCAGTTTCATTTTCTTCTTGACAGTGTCCTCATCAGCTGAATGTTTCATCAGTGAGATTGCTTCGTTGCACTCATCTTCAGTCAGGGCAGTCTCTGGAACGAACGCGGACAGTTCGTCCTACTCTCGTCTGAGAGTTGGTCCTCCAGACATGTTTTCACCAGATGATCCTTTGGCTGATTCTACATAACATGGGAAAATACAGTATTATAACTACTGATATCAAAAACTTTTAAAGAGGTACTCTACCCAAAAGTATAACCTTAGTTACTGACTGTACTGTGATGAAATGTATCAGTGCTGGTGTTAATGTTGACATTTTTTCTTCACAATTTCTGATTATTACTATTATTTTGTACGTTGAAAATGGCTAAAAATGTCTCATTTTTTGAATCACCCTAAATTTGCCATGCCGGCCTGTAGACCAAGTCAGAGGAACTGAAGGGTGTAGTTAGACTTCAAGAAAAATATTGTATTATTTTACTGAGATACATTATGTGCAACGAATGCAATAACTGATCTGGTGACTGTTTTGCTCCATACATTTTTCCAGTATTACCTGCAAACGACGATCGCCTGTCTTTAGCAGTGCCTCTCTGAATAGTTTTAATCCTCCTGGCCAAGTATCCAGTTCCACTCTCACCATCATATTAGTGCTCCTGGGAGAATGAAAGGATAACACAAAAAAAAGACATTCATTAATAACATTTAAAAGTGAACAACAGGCTCCGATAGGATTAAAACATTTTCAATACAGCATTTAACATTACTACAACCATTACTGTGTGCAACTCACTTGGCCATTCTCAGAGAATGGGTCACTGAGGTAAGGGAATAAGGTCACTATTCCTCTGGCGTAAATTTCTTTCACCTGCCTGGGTGGGGATGTACTGCAAGAGGAAAGGAGTTTGCAGTTCTATTCACTGGATTTAATTTCAATTTCAAATTAATCTCTAAGCTAGATTCAGGACTGTTAACAAATGACCCATTCTTTTCATGTCAGCTGCCAGTATGTTCACCATTTTTCGTCTGGTTTCATCTATCAAGGATTCGGTTGTATTCATTTGTTACACGTTCCCCACCAGGTTTGTTGGTAAGAACGGATTCCACCAACTTGAAACACAATACAACACAATTCAGCACATTAGGAATATATCCACTGCAAATCAGAGTTTACTTAAATGCTGGAAATAAATCATCAATAAATCATGGCTAAGGATGTCCCGATTCGATCTCAAAGATATCGGTGAAGAACAATCAGCAGGCTACAGACAGTTTATTAATTCAGGTAAAGGCTGCACCGAAGTAACAAACACTGAGAGAAAGGGTTAGGGTTAAGGTTATAAGGATTATAGAGAGGATTTGTTAATTTATACTTTATTGTGAAAGATAATAATAATGAAAAAACAAGCATATAAATGTAATTGATTTTAATAACTGATGTACTTGAAGTGCACTTTATTATAATAAAATAAAACATTTTCAGGGGCTAAAAAAAACAAACTTCAAGACATAATCATGAGATCAACAATGTCTTCAAACCACGTGAATGTCATAAGAACTTATTTATAAGAACTTACTTGCTTAGCTTCTGCATCCAACCTCTGGTGTTTTCTGGAGGGACTATCAGAAATGATGTCTGTATCCTCAGAGTCCAAGGAATTATTGAGGGATGATGGCTGGGACTGCTCAGGAGAGGCTACTGTGGAGACAGATTCTAATCATGAATTGAGAAATCAAAATATGAACACATATAGAGTTTGCTGATGACCCTAACCTGTCACTTCTAATAAATATAACATAAAAGAAATTTAACAGAAACAAACCTGAGTCATATTTGATGCTTAACACCCCAGTTGAGGGATCCGTTACTACATCCTCAAAAACATCTTCATCCAACTCGGTCCCTGAACTGGCGACAACTTTCACACCTTCCGTTACAGCTGGGGCACCAAACTTTGCAATTGCTAGGAAACAGGCACAAAAGCTTGTGTAAACAGGAAAGTCAGCTTATCTAATGATAACATTTCACTACTCACTTAAGTCACTGAATCTGGATTACCTTTTACAGTAGGGCTCAAACAAACATTTAATACCAACTATACTTTAAGCAATGCATCCAAAGTTAAGGGTGTGTTTAGAAAGGGGAACACAAAACACATAAATGTTTGTAAGATATTGATCAATTCCAAAATCCAAGAACTTAACATTTTCCATCATTTTATATTAATGTTCCAGTATATCAATTTTAAACAGCTAAATTCAGTTACTATTAGCACTTAAAGCTCCTTGTGCAAATCTTAATTCCACAATTTCTTACCTGCAATCAAAAATTCTTCTCACAAATTTCGCCAAGTTTAGCTTTAAGCAGCATGCTCCCTGCAGAGAGTACCAACACAGTTCATGGTTAAAATGTATGTGCTCATTATTACAATAAAAAAAAACACTTTATTCCCTCAAATTAAGAATATCATGCATTTCAACTGAACAGCCCAGAAAAGTGAGGCCACCTTTTTATGAGGTGAATCCCGTTTACTTTGAGTATAATAAAAAGTAATGTTTCGAACTCCTGAGAAATAATAAGCTATTTTGCAGACATGACCAGTAAGATTTAATTTGACTTATGTTTAATCATGTCATCTTCCTGAAGGTGCCCAACCGTCATCCAGATTTACGTTACATTACTATAGTAACGTTAATTAATCCTACCGTTACAACACAGAGACAACACTGTCAACCCCCAAAAGCCACCGGGCGCAGACGCGCCGCCGTGTATTTCAATGGGTTCAATTTAATGTCTCCAACACATTCAAAACGACAACGTCTGTCTTCGGTAACCCTTCCTTTTACAGTCCGGTAATTACCAGGTAATTAATTACCTGGTAATAAGATGTATTTACTAAGTAATAACCAGGTAATTAAATGTAATTACCTTGTAATTACCAAGTACTTACCAGGTAATTACCCAGTATTTACATTACATATTTATCTGGTAAATACCAACAAGTTACCTGATATTTACTAGATATTTTCCTGACATCTACCAGGTATTTACCCAATAATTACCTGGTAGATATCAGGTATTTACTCAAAAATGATCGCATATTTACCAGGTAACTACCACTTATTTACCTGGTAGTTACCTGATATTTACCTCGTAAATACCAACAAGTTACCCAGTATTTACTAGATATATACTGAAAACTACCAGGTATTTATCCAGGAATTATAGATTATGTATTACCAGTCAACCTGTGTAGTGACAGTGAGGGTAGTATTTACTTGATAACTTGCAACTATTTACTAAGTAATTACTTTCTAATTACCCAGTAGTTACAATTTACCCAATAACCCCCATGTATTTATGCAGATATTAACTGGTATTTACCCAGTAATTACAAATGTGTACCACGTACATTCCAAAACATTATCAGATAAAACCCTGTGAATTACCCTGTAAGGAAGGTGGAAGGTGGAACTGTCTCCCTGATCTCCCTGTAGTCCAGGTGATAGGTGAAAATTATGTTCACTTTTTCATAAAAGCATGAAACTTGGTACACGTGTACAGTTTGGGGCCCCGAACATTTTCAGACATGGAGTCATCGCAAAAACGCCCTGTGGCGGCCATGGCGGCCATTTTACTTTCCGCCATAACCAAATTGTGTATTTTGCATCATATCTCCTGAACCAAACATGATAACACAGAAAAGGTGATGTCTACCCCTATGTTTTGATGGTCAAGGATTACAATGATACCATATACAACATCATAAACTGTTCAGGTGAATAGTTAATGATGAATTCAGTGACGTGAGAAGGAAATCACAGTATCTGGGAACCTATGTTCTAAAACATAATTATTTTGTTCATTAACCCTGACAATACTGTAAAGAGTAGGACAATATTTAATATGACCTTAACAACTTAGCTTGAAAAGAATGTCTCAAACACAAAGATTTACTTCAAAAAATTAATTTCAGAAAAACATTTGTTTGATTTATTGTTGTTGCTGTTGAACCTATTCTTCACAGTCTCCTTCACAGTCTCCTCCACATTGACACAGTGCTGTGCATTTTAAGGAGGCTTTTTTGCATTTGCAATGCCCCCGGCAGCCTTTCTTGCAGCCACAACTCACGAGTTCAAGGATGGACTGGCTTGCCTGTGGAAGAGTTGACCACAATGGTCTCCAATCGCTTGGGTCCATCCAACCCCAGTCTGCTGGAGATGGCATATTTGGTGCCACCTCAAGTGCTTGTCCCCAACAGTGTCCTCCTTGGTACACTGCTCTTTTGAGGTGCTGCACCAGTGCCTCCTTAGTTGGGGGGATTTGCTCCATTCCTCTTCCTTTCTTTGTGAACAACTCAAGACGAGCTTGATCAATGTTGACTTGGCTGCTGGTACGAAAGTAGAGGAGAATTGTAAAGCGCTCCACAATGGAAATTACCTCCTCTGGAATGCTTTTTGGAGCCTTTGACAGAGCCATGAAGGCCTCTGTTGCCATGTCATAGGCATTCCAGGTATCCCATGCTGTCTTCTTGCCCCTGGTTGCAAATGCAGATACTGTGTCACAGCCAGTGAATGCATGGAACACAGGAAGGGCCTTGGATTTGTCAGGACCCAGAGACTTGGCAATCTCATGGGCAGGGATGTATCTGAAGTTCCTGCCAGTCCCAAATGCCACCCACAGCTCCTCAATGTCCAGCTCTGACACATGTGCAATGGCTAGGACCACAACATCTGTGTCCACAGTGCGCAGGGTGATCTTTTTGAATCCTTTTCTTGCAGCATCTGCCGCATGGAGTAGCATCCTTGTATCTGCCTCTTCATGCGTGCAAGGGGCAATCTGATCTGTTTCTTGTGGGTGAGATGATAGAACATTGGGTCCGCAAGTGGAAACAACTTGTTTGGTGGTCGACATTTCCACAAGGTTCCTGGCCAGAAAGTGAAAGAGTTCTGTTTTGTTTTCATCCACTCTCAGGAAGCCTTTCCAATTGGTAGGTATCTTGTTTTTCCAAAAGTGTCCAGCTGAAATTCCAAAAACATGTGAGTGCATTAGTTCTCGTGATTGAGGAAATGGGAAACCCCTTCGCAGAGGACAGCAACGACCTTTTGAAGCTGGACTCAAGAGAATTAGCAGACCAAGCTGTTGTTGATGCTGTTCGGGTTGCAGAGAGGATGGGCCAAGAGCAGTACAAACTCTTTGTTGCAGAGAGGATGCAGGGCACGAAACCCATCATTGCCCCTTTAAAGAGGAACAAGCTCCCTCTTTTTAAAACGGCTCCAATAAGAGGACAGTCCAAGACTAAACTCGCTGAAAAATCACTGAGAAATGACTGTGCACTGTTTTCCAGACTCTACATCGCCTGTCAGACCCGTGATGGGAACCTAGAAAACTTCTTTAAACACGAAAATCAGGCCTACCCTCCATCACTCTCCCTTCATGGTGGACTACGCTTGGGAAACAAGGCTGATCTGTTGAGTTGCCTAGAAAACAGCATAAGCAGTGCTTCACGAAACAGTGCCCCAGACAGTGAGGTCCAAATACTAGATGGGTCAGCAGTCATCAACATGCTGAAACCAGGTGTAGCTAAAACCTTCATTGACTTTTCCAGCAAGATTTTCTTACCTTATATCAAAGAGAAACTTGAAAGAGCCAGCAGAGTGGATGTTGTATGGGACTGCTATGAAGTTAACAGCTTAAAGTCCCAGACAAGACAGAAGCGGGGAAAGGGGACAAGAACAAGAGTGGATGGAAAAAACAAGATACCTACCAATTGGAAAGGCTTCCTGAGAGTGGATGAAAACAAAACAGAACTCTTTCACTTTCTGGCCAGGAACCTTGTGGAAATGTCGACCACCAAACAAGTTGTTTCCACTTGCGGACCCAATGTTCTATCATCTCACCCACAAGAAACAGATCAGATTGCCCCTTGCACGCATGAAGAGGCAGATACAAGGATGCTACTCCATGCGGCAGATGCTGCAAGAAAAGGATTCAAAAAGATCACCCTGCGCACTGTGGACACAGATGTTGTGGTCCTAGCCATTGCACATGTGTCAGAGCTGGACATTGAGGAGCTGTGGGTGGCATTTGGGACTGGCAAGAACTTCAGATACATCCCTGCCCATGAGATTGCCAAGTCTCTGGGTCCTGACAAATCCAAGGCCCTTCCTGTGTTCCATGCATTCACTGGCTGTGACACAGTATCAGCATTTGCAACCAGGGGCAAGAAGACAGCATGGGATACCTGGAATGCCTATGACATGGCAACAGAGGCCTTCATGGCTCTGTCAAAGGCTCCAAAAAGCATTCCAGAGGAGGTAATTTCCATTGTGGAGCGCTTCTCAATTCTCCTCTACTTTCGTACCAGCAGCCAAGTCAACATTGATCAAGCTCGTCTTGAGTTGTTCACAAAGAAAGGAAGAGGAATGGAGCAAATCCCCCCAACTAAGAAGGCACTGGTGCAGCACCTCAAAAGAGCAGTGTACCAAGGAGGACACTGTTGGGGACAAGCACTTGAGGTGGCACCAAATATGCCATCTCCAGCAGACTGGGGTTGGATGGACCCATTCGATTGGAGACCATTGTGGTCAACTCTTCCACAGGCAAGCCAGTCCATCCTTGAACTCGTGAGTTGTGGCTGCAAGAAAGGCTGCCGGGGGCATTGCAAATGCAAAAAAGCCTCCTTAAAATGCACAGCACTGTGTCAATGTGGAGGAGACTGTGAAGGAGAATAGGTTCAACAGCAACAACAATAAATCA
This sequence comes from Merluccius polli, assembly GCA_030340625.1. Classification (NCBI taxonomy): domain Eukaryota; kingdom Metazoa; phylum Chordata; class Actinopteri; order Gadiformes; family Merlucciidae; genus Merluccius; species Merluccius polli. The sequence continues at coordinate 75,144 of JAOPHQ010005134.1, forward strand.
AACAAATGTTTTTCTGAAATTAATTTTTTGAAGTAAATCTTTGTGTTTGAGACATTCTTTTCAAGCTAAGTTGTTAAGGTCATATTAAATATTGTCCTACTCTTTACAGTATTGTCAGGGTTAATGAACAAAATAATTATGTTTTAGAACATAGGTTCCCAGATACTGTGATTTCCTTCTCACGTCACTGAATTCATCATTAACTATTCACCTGAACAGTTTATGATGTTGTATATGGTATCATTGTAATCCTTGACCATCAAAACATAGGGGTAGACATCACCTTTTCTGTGTTATCATGTTTGGTTCAGGAGATATGATGCAAAATACACAATTTGGTTATGGCGGAAAGTAAAATGGCCACCATGGCCGCCACGGGGCGTTTTTGCGATGGCTCCATGTCTGAAAATGTTCGGGGCCCCAAACTGTACACGTGTACCAAGTTTCATGCTTTTATGAAAAAGTGAACATATCACCTCAAATTTGGCACATATCACCTGGACTACTGATAATTATCAGGGAGATATGGGAGTTTTTGCCAGATACCATGTTCAAAACTAGAGGATTATAATCTACAATTACCAGGAAAGTACATGGTAATATCATTGAAACAAACCACGCTTCCTTTTACAGTACAATTCCACCTCTCTTACAGGGTAACTACTCTGTAAAACCCCGATATCACCCCGATATTTACCTGATAATTATCAGGGAGATATGGAAGTTTTTGCCAGATACCATGTTCAAAACTACGCACCCTAATGGGTGGTAGATAATTATAATCTACAATTACCTGGAAAGTATATGGTAATATCATTGAAACAAACCACGCTTCCTTTTACAGTACAGTTCCACCTTCCTTACAGGGTAATTCACAGGGTTTTACCTGATAATGTTTTGGAATGTACATTGTACGTGGTACACATTTGTAATTACTGGGTAAATACCAGTTAATATCTGCATAAATACATGGGGGTTATTGGGTAAATTGTAACTACTGGGTAATTAGAAAGTAATTACTTAGTAAATAGTTGCAAGTTATCAAGTAAATACTGGGTAATTACCAGGTAAATATCAGTCATTACTACCCTCACTGTCACTACACAGGTTGATTGGTAATACATAATCTATAATTCCTGGATAAATACCTGGTAGTTTTCAGTATATATCTAGTAAATACTGGGTAACTACCAGGTAAATAAGTGGTAGTTACCAGGTAAATATGCGATCATTTTTGAGTAAATACCTGGTAAGTACCAGGTAAATATATAAGTTATTATCACCCTAACAAAGTCACATATAGACACATTCAGTGGGTTTATTGTCTACAATATGCCATTGCAGGATATCTACCAGGTAATTATTGGGTAAATACCTGGTAGATGTCAGGAAAATATCTAGTAAATATCAGGTAACTTGTTGGTATTTACCAGATAAATATGTAATGTATATACTGGGTAATTACCTGGTAAGTACTTGGTAATTACAAGGTAATTACATTTAATTACCTGGTTATTACTTAGTAAATACATCTTATTACCAGGTAATTAATTACCTGGTAATTACCGGTCTGTAAAAGGAAGGGTTACCCAGAGTTCATGTCTACCTGCATATTTACCACTGTGGAATTTACTGTGTACTAACCCAACTGTAAGAAATTTGTTAGTACTAACCCTAACCCTATTGTTAGAAATGTGAATACTAACCCTACTGTTAGAAATGTGTTAGGACTAACCCTAACCATACTGTTAGACATGTGTTAGTACTAACCCTCAAGGGCGTAACTTTGGGTCTGCCATTGGGGGGGTTAAACTTGCGGCATATTTATTTATTTATTTGTTTATTTATTTATTGAATCATTTTCTTGTGTAAAAGGTGACATGCCAATTTGCCGTTCTTGTATTAGAAATACATTGCGATACTTTTACTGATTTTGGCTACTTTTTGACTATTTATGCCATAATGACACAGTAGTTAAATTCAGTGTTTAAGCACTAGCCAACAGTGGCAGCGTCCACCTAATTGATTTTGTGTGTGTGTTCACTATCTTATGAAAAAAAACACAAGAACTTAAAGATTAATCAATTGCATCACTGTATTGGCACCTACATGCAGCAAATGTATTATGCACAATTCAACTCTCAAACACATCACATAATACAGGGTGGCACACTGGAGTGCAGCTTGCACCTCTATTCTGAACATGGCAAACTGATTTCACATATTGGTGGGCATCACCAGTTCAAACTAACAAAATCTAAACAAAAGCATGTAAATACAAAAGAAGGCCTATCTGTCAATCACATTTGAAGGTATTTTACAACATATTAGGCTAAAATAAGAATTGACTAAAAGAAACAGGATGCTATACTGACGTCTATTCTGCCAGCAACTATAGTAGCCTACTACTAGCAGACTATAGATATTGTTGGGCAATTCAGATAAAAGCACCAAACACCTGTTTGCGTCTCTGTGTAAAAGAAATGAACTGTGTACACACTGACTTCTTAGTTAAGAGGTCCAATTTGTCCTGATGGATCGTCCCGCGTCTGTCTGAAACGATCTGGGGGTTCTCATAAACCCGTTCGCGGTGGTAAGAGACGAGCAGAGTCTACAGCGTCCGCTTGCAGAGCAGAGTCTACAGCGTCCGTTCACTACAATAACCCGGTCACGGTGATAGATTACGCTAACCCTAACCTAACCATAACCCTAACTATAACCCTAACCATAACCCTTTTTGGAGTGAATTGTTTCACAGTAGACTGCGGACGCTGTAGACTCTGCTCTGCGAGCGGACGCTGTAGACTCTGCTCGTCTCTTACCACCGCGAACGGGTTTATGAGAACCCCCAGATCGTTTCAGACGCGGGAGGGAACCTTTTGCGTCAGTATCAGATGTCTAGGGGCGTGATGACAAATTGTCGGTATATTACGAGTTGGGATGAGAACGTGTTGGATATTATGGCCCCCCCCTTGTTCAGATGCGTTCCGCGGTGCGTTCCGCGGTCCATGCTATAGCATGGACCGGATCTGAACGCATCTGAACAATAATATTCATTTAAATAGTGCATGAAATGAACCACTGAGAATTCGAACACCACTACAAAATGGCGAGCACCCTATATTGTGCACTATATACGTGATAGGGAACGATTTCGAACACAGCTCATGGTATAACAATAGGGGTATTTACCTCCTTTTCGTCAGGATTTTTACTCTTTTTCGACCAACAATGAAAAAGAGTTGTCTGGCTGCCTTTCCGTGTCCTTTTCATCGCCACATTCATTTAGCATGAACTTTCTCAACTATTCATCCCAGCGACTGCGCGAAATAGTTCGGTTTGGTAAAGAAAACGGGTTGGGTCATACCAAGTAGTCGGTGGGTGGGCGGGGAGGGGGGGGTACATTACAGATGATTAAAACATGATACTATCTTGCTGCCAAATTACTAAAGAAAACAAACAGAATATTTCATATTTTTCTGAATTATGTGTGATGATATTGGGGGGGTTATATTAGCTGGATCTGATTTTTGGGGGGGTCATGACCCCCCTAACCCCCCCCGCAAATTACGCGCCTGCTAACCCTAACCCTACTGTTACAAATGTGTTAGTACCTATCCTAACTCTATTGGTGAAGTTACGTTGGGCGGAAGAGGATGCAGGTGGACCACCGAGAAACATCTGCGAATATACTGGATAAAATGCCAACAGGGAATAATGCGGAATAAGTTGTTGAATGTAGAATAGTCTCCTCTTTCAACTTTATGGAGAATAAATATGGGCAGCAAAAGAATTAGGGAAAGACAAAGAAGTAACTATTGAATCTAAATCCAAGCAATCTAAAATATTATATGGTAATATGTAATAATTACTCATTTAAATGGCACCAACCTCCCCAGCTCAAGAATAGAAAGAATGACTAGAAGCACAACAATTGAGAATGCAATATTGAACGGAGTATTAAAGTCCCTAAATCAACAGTAGTTTAAACATGTTCCTTTCCTACACAATAGTGAATATTGTTGGTCAATTTGATTTTAACTCTGCTTCCATCATAATTTTTTGTATATTGTATGACATGATATGTGCCTTTTTGCCAAAGAATAAAGATTAACTTTTTATAATCAAAGGCTTGTGTACTATTTTTCTGAGCACACGTGATATTCTGGCACAATTAGTCTGACATATCATGGTCCAGAGATTGTTTGGTAGTTTCAATCTGGCGCAATACTCCTAAATGCCTTCTCATTCTGCACTAACTTGCATTTATTCTGGACTTTTTTTCTATGCAGCTGTGGATGACTTTCCTAATTTATCTAAAATAATATATGTCAATATTTGGAGTTGGTTATATTCTTCATAGAAAACATTAGGACTGGCCGTCTTATGTCATCATTGACTGGTTAAGGTCATTGCATTTCTTTTAATTTGTGCAAATTAAAGCAGCAAATTAAAGCAGAAGATATTGTGGTAATAATTTTCCACTCAACAGCTTTAAAGCTGTGTCCACACATACCGGTACATTAGCTTGCATGGACCAATAGACACCTCAGCATGCATGTATTACACCTGGGCAGGTTCTGTGTTTGTTCATCTCCCTATGTGTCTCAGACTAATCCTATTAGATGCCCCTGTAGCCTTCTATATTTACCCCCGCCCCCCCAGTTACCACGAGATTAACTTTGTTCATGTGCCACTGCAGATCTTTACACACTACGTTTAATGCTTGAAAATCAATCTGAATCCTAAATGGTTTGGTCAAACACCTCAAACCATATCTTAGAGGTGTCAATAAATGTTTATAATTAGGAGCCATAATCTGTCATGTGAGGAGAGCATTTAGGCACTCTGACTCAATTATGTCTCTATTTTCTATTTTTTCCCTCGTTCCCCCTTTTCCTCCCCCTTCACTCACTCCCAAGAAAGATCTGTCCAATTTACAATCCACCTTGTCCCTGTGTTTTATTCTGTCCCCCCCTGTCTACCATCCTCCTGCTCTTAAAGTAATGGGATTGTTACTGTTGATCTGCTACGGCTTTGAGAGGCACTATTCACACCGAGACGACAGCATTCCCCTGTCCCTGTCCTGTCGTTGGAGCCCTGGCCTTTGGCGTTCTGGTGAGGGGAGGGGAGAGTCGATTTGAAAAAGAAGTAATGGAGTAATTGAAGGGCCTTGAAAGGAAGCCAAGATTGACAAGCTTGCGAGATGGAAGGTGGGATTGTGACGGGAAAAGGAAAGCAGTGGAGAAACAAGGAGTAGAATGGCCTAAACAAGAGGAAGCGGCATCTGGTGTTTTCTCAATTTGTTTGGAAACACGGTTTCAAGGTGAGGGGATTTACTGATTGTATTTGTCCTTAGCTGTTGTTTTGATGGCTTATTAGCAGCAAAACAATATAAATGAATAAACATTTTATTCCTAAGAATGTCAAATTTAGCAATAGTAAAACTACAAAGTGTACAAATTCAACAATAGTTTTTACATTTCATCCTTGCTGTTAAACTGCATGAATGCTAAGTAGACGTCTTCCCTTTGACTCAGAGTGAGGCTGAGACCCTGTGATACCCCTCTGTATAAAGTATAAATCCACTTTTGTCAGGGCGGTTGTTGACACTTGTTAACACAAAGTTAGGAGCCAGTTTATAAGTTAGTTATTATGTAGTCATGTTTTTTTGGTCATTATTTTATAAAGTAATGTTTTATAGTAATTCATCGTGAAATGATTTGTCATTATGGGGAGACATTGTTGTGTTTGAAACTGCCACAGCATTTCTCATGCGAGACGTGGTTAGGTTACGGTATATTTATGTTGATATAGGATTTTACAGTACTACAACTTTCTCGAGTTCTTTCAATATGGCAGAGTATGCATTCTGATGTACAAGCCATATTAGAACCTGCATTGTGCTTGTTTGTCACTTGTTTGTTTTAAAAACTTTGTTCCTTTCTCTCTCTAGCTCTTCATCATGGTGGACTTGTTCCTGGATCGGGTTTTAGTGAAGAACAACTGGGACCAGGATGAGCTGAATACAGAACGTGAGATCATCGGCACCTTGGAGAACCGCATTCTGATGCTTTTCTTCGCCTGTGCTAGCTGTGAGAAGTGCAGGGAGTTTGTCCCTATTCTCAACGACTTCTTCAAACGTCTGAAGGACCCTTTCTACATAGAAAACCCAGCATTGTTAGCCTTGGTCTACATCAGGTCTCTGTCTCTGTTTTATCTAGTTTTGCCCTTCTCAACACACACACACACAAATGCTCACACACACAACCAAATGCACACACACACACACACACACACACACACACAACCAAATGCGCGCACACACACACACAACCAAATGCACACATACACTTCGAAACTCAATGCATTTCTTCACTCTTACTTTTTTTCTCTTAGTTTGGATCAGACAGAAGAGCAACAGGAAAACTTTCTAAAAGAGCTGCACAAAAAGACTTTGTTCGTGGCATTCAAGGACTCCTACAGAAAGTGAGTTTGACACCTAGAGCGAGGGAGGGAGGCAGGAAGTGGCACACAGATAAAAGGAATGAAACAAGAGAGAGCAATAAATGTGTGTGTGTGTGCGCGAGCACGTGTGCGTTTGTGTGCGCGTGCGTGTGTGTGTGTGTGTGTGTGTGAAAATACCTAAAACCACAGTATAAGGTAACAGTGATCTGAAAATATTGAGAAGATATCTACAGCTACAGAATGTCTCATACGAGGCTACAATGCAGCATTTCCTGGTCTGTGTTTGTGTGTTTTTAGCACATTACGCAGATGTAGGATCCCCACCCAAATGTTTGTGTCGTCTTCACCCATGTGTCTTCCCCATTGTTGTGTGGTGCGTACGAGACATATAATTATGGTCCTTCGTTCTGCACGTCACAGGGAGCTGCAGGCTAAGTTTGACGTGATCCACCCCCCGACAGTGGTGGTCCTTCGGCCTGACGGCTCCGTCCTCTCCGCCAACGCCGTAGATGACATCCGCCGCCTGGGCGCCGACTGCTTCCGGAACTGGCAGGAGTCGGCGCAGCTGGTGGAGCGGAGCTTCATGCTCAACGAGGAGTATGACGACCTCAATCTGCGCAGCGCCACCGACCCCATCCGAAGGCTCAAGTACAAGACGGAGGACGACAAGAGGAGGAAGAAATGGTGGAACTTCTGGGGGAAAGGAAAGTACGAAACGGAGGAGCAGGAGGAGGAACGTGCCGCCGGGCACAAGGGTGAGAGGTGGGAGAAGAAGAACAAATGAGGAACGAGGAATGGATTACAGACTTGGACCAGTCACAGCAGAGTATCTGTGTGCTGTCTGATCAATAGAAGCCTCAGTCCAAAAGGTGAGGCCTTCAAAGGGCCCTTTTAACCTGAGCAATCTTGAGCAATCTTTACCCAGCAACCTGGGGCTTCAGTCCAGGTTGGCTAAGGATAAGGCCCCTAGGCCCTGGGAAAAGTATTCTACTCCTTCTTCTGTCATAGCAGATGTTTATATGCCGAGGGATTGATACATCTGATACACAGGTAATTAAGGAGCACATAGGCCAGGATTAGGGTATATTGCTCAAGGATGCCTACAGGTATAGTGGAGTGCAGACAGATGGGACGTTTTGTTATGCTGCCCTAGGTGTCATGACATTGTAGGCATCACTTGACTAAAACTAAATAAACAAACATAAAACAAAAAATATTAAATAAAATGTATTTATTTAATAACCACCTACATTATAGGGGTGGTTATTATTAGTACACTGTCAAATAATACCCTAATAAATGTATCCATAGGAAAGACTTTCTCACATTGTTACTTTCACTTGCTTGGTTGTGCATCAAGCAATGATTATGATCGCTGATTACAGACTCGCACGCATGCACACACACACACACACACACAAACACACTCCTTAATCCTCAGGGAGGCAACGTGCAGTGACAGGCACCATGAAGGTGAGGAGACGTTCCTACAGATAAAGTGATTATAGCTGACAGCTTGAGCACAGCCACGAGATGCGCCCAGGAAAAGGAAGTGAGCGATTGCCTGCAGCGTAAAGGTGCGCGTATTCTTCGTTAATTAGCTTGCTAAATCTTTACATTATATAAGGTCAATGAAAAAAAATAAATCTGATGTAATTCCATTACTTGCCTACCCTCAGTGCAATAAGCTGTTTGTACACTAAAATAGGCCTATTCAACTTCTTCCACCATCCAAATTATTTTGAAAGAAACCCTCAATACTCAGCCCCTTCAACATGGTGGACCTGTTCCACGGTCACGTTTTAGTGAAGAATAACAGGAACCAGGATGAACTGGACAGAACGGGAGATTGTCCTGCGCTGCATGTGAAAACACATGTCCCGTTACTTCAAGATTTCCACAAACATCTGACAGATGAATTCTATGTCGACCGCTCTGCTCAGCTAGTTCACACACACACACACACACACAATGTCTGTTTTTTTCAGCTTGGACAAGTCAGAAGCACAGCAGCAAAGCTTTCTTTAAGAGCTGCCAAATGTCTGTTCCTAGCCTACGAGGACCCCTACCGGACATATGTGGGAAATCTCCCGTTTAGCACAACTAGCTATTTTCACTGCTAGCTGTCTGCACATCTAGCTACTTCATAACTAGCTATATGCTCAACTAGCTGCTTCATAACTAGCTGCATCTAGCATCTAGTTAGTGATGAAAGTATGGATATCATTTAGCACTGTGTACCTCCATCAGTTTTCAGCTGGAAGAACTTGATTCTAGCTAGCCCTCAATGATGGCCCCATTATTGAGGGCTGGCTAGAGGCGAAGAGGAGAAACTATAGTCTAGATGGAAATAGGGGTCCACGCGCACCCCCCGGATTTTTTTATGCCACCTGGTTTTTTTTAATCCTTAAAGTGTCTATTTTCAGAATCTGCCAGGTACCAAGCTGAAATAATGTCCAAAAGGCTTCATTTTTAACCCTTCGCTGCACCCGACCGGAACATGAAAAATCTAAAAATGATATAGACAGTGGCATAACATTTGAAGTAAACAACATACAGAGACAAATGAACACCTTTTTCCATACGATTCTGACCCCAGGAATGGAATGGTTATTTTTGACATTTGCCAACATATTGACCCTGTTTCTAGACAAAAATAGCAAAAAATGGCCAAAGATATGTAGAGGACCAACTATTTTTTCATTTTCTCAAGCACATAGGGTGCATTTTTTTTTTCACAACCTGTTATTTCTTTATCATTCAAGTGTCTATTTTAATATTATATTGGGTACCAAGCTGGAATAATGTCCAAAATGCTTTAATTTCAACCCTTTGCACCAAACCCGAAAAATCTAAATATGATATAGTGGCATAACTTTTGATGTAAACAACTTACAGAGACAAATGGACACATTTTTTGATATAATTCTGACCCCAGGAATTTAATGGAATGTTAGTGTTGACATTTGACAACATAATATGTCATTATAATATTATTGACTCTGTTTTTTTTTAAATAATTTAAAAACGGCAAAAAATGCTGATTTGGCAAATATTAATTCATATAAATGCTAAAATAATAAATAAATAATAAAAGTTGACCTATACTACTCATCTTCCTAATCATCACTGAAGAGATCTTCTAAGTCTATTTCTTCCAGCTCTTCATCCTCATCATTTTGTTCATACTCTCCATCCTCTTCATTGTTGGAATCCGCTACCTTGTCAAGAGCTGCCTGCTCTTCTGACTATGCTCTTTGAGCCAGCACCTCAACAAGAGAAGGCGGGAGGATGGGTCCAATTGTCCAGACAGGTTCCAACACCTCCTCCTCTCCTGTCTTCTCCCAGCCCATGCCTGGATATGGTTTGGGACTCTCTATTATTTCCTCGTCTGCTCTCTTGTAGCAGGCCACTCTGTAGTTGGCCCTTTGCACATGTGGGATGAGACAGACTTTGGGGGGTGGCAGGCGTTCCAGGTCTACTTTTGATTTTGAGTCCAGGACTTTGTCAGACCCTTATGATGAACAAAATAATTGGTCTTACGTGTCCCTCGCCCGGACGTGGGTCACCGGGGCCCCCCCCTGGAGCCAGGCCTGGGGGTGGGGCTCGGGGGCGAGCGCCGGTAAGGAAGCAGGGCCTGGAGACTCGGGTGTGGGCTCTCCTATCTCGGGCTGAGGTCGGCGAGGTGGTCAGGAAGCTCCTTGGTGGCAGGGCCCCGGGGGTGGATGAGTTCCGCCCGGAGTTCCTTAAGGCCATGGATGTTGTGGGGCTGTCATGGTTGACAGGACTCTGCAGCATCGCGTGGACATCGGGGGCAGTGCCTCTGGATTGGCAGACCGGGGTGGTGGTCCCTCTTTTTAAGAAGGGGGACCGGAGAGTGTGTTCCAACTATAGGGGGATCACACTCCTCAGCCTTCCTGGTAAGGTCTATTCGGGGGTGCTGGAAAGGAGGGTCTGTCGGATAGTGGAACAGTGGACCAGCTCTACACCCTCTGCAGGATCCTTGAGGGTGCATGGGAGTTTGCCCAACCAGTCCACATGTGTTTTGTGGACTTGGAGAAGGCATTCGACCATGTCGCTCGGGAAGCCCTGTGGGGGGTTCTCCGGGAATACGGGGTATCGGACCCCCTGATACGGGCTGTCCGTTCCCTGTATGCCCGGTGTCAGAGCTTGGTCCGCATTGCCGGTAATAAGTCGGACATGTTTCCAGTGAGGGTTGGACTCCGCCAAGGCTGCCCTTTGTCACCGATCCTGTTCATAATTTTTATGGACAGGATTTCTAGGCGCAGCCAGGGTGTTGAGGGGGTCCGGTTTGGTGACCTCAGGATTGGGTCACTGCTTTTTGCGGATGATGTGGTCCTGTTGGCTCCATCAGACCGTGACCTCCAACTCTCGCTGGACCGGTTTGCAGCCGAGTGTAAAGCGGCCGGGATGAGAATCAGCACCTCCAAATCCGAGTCCATGGTTCTCAACTGGACAAGGATGGAGTGCACTCTCCGGGGCGGGTGATCGACAGGCGGATCGGTGTGGTGTCTGCAGTAATGCGGACTCTGCAGGGATCCGTCGTGGTGAAGAGGGAGCTGAGCCGAAAGGCAAAGCTCTCGATTTACCGGTCGATCTTCATTCCCTCACCTATGGTCCTATGGTCATGAGCTTTGGATAGTGACCGAAAGAATAAGATCACGAGTGCAAGCGGACGAAATGAGCTTCCTCTGCAGGGTGGCTGGGCTCTCCCTTAGAGATAGGGTGAGAAGCTCGGTCATCCGGGAGTAACTCGGAGTAGACCCGCTACTCCTCTGTGTTGAGAGGAGCCAGATGAGGTGGCTCAGGCATCTAGTTAGGATGCCTCCCGGACGCCTCCCTGGTGAGGTGTTCAGGGCACGTCCCACTGGTAGGAGACCCCGGGGGAAGACCCAGGACACGCTGGAGAGACTATGTCTCTCGGCTGGCCTGGAAACGCCTCGGGATCCCCCAGGAAGAGCTAGACGAAGTGGCTGGGGAGAGGGAAGTCTGGGCTTCCCTGCTTAGGCTGCTGCCCTCACGACCCGACCCCGGATAAGCGGCAAAGAAGATGGATGGATGGATGGACTTTGTCAGCACCGACCATTTTCCTCAGCATCTTGGCTCGTACTGCATCAACTGATGTCATCCTTGCTTGACCATACATGATGCATGTGAAACTCTCCATCTCCCGTTGCAGCTCATCCGTGACCAGCCAGTCTGCACCAAGCTGCCTGAAAGCATTTTGGAGCTTAGGATGCTGTCGTAGCTTTTTCAGGGGATTCACCTTTCCTTTGCCTTTAAACGCGTTGGTACAGTCCTAGTCCAATGTCTTCATGTACAAGTTGCACATGGATCTTAGCTGGACAACCTCTTTGCATTCAATCACATTCCTAAGAATGTAATTCTTTACCACACAATACAACTTATGTGCTGCTATCTTCTGGGCCTGCAGGCTGTCAATGTTGTCTGTTGCCTTTTCTGCCCTCTCCCTTCCACGCTCATGGTTTTGGTACTTGATGAATGATGGATGATACTTAGCTTCCATTGCAAAGAGGTCCTTGCCCTGCACCTTGCGATAAAGAGCCTCTTTCTTTAATTCCTGTGCCCTAGGTTCAATAACTTTCCAGGCTGGTTCCTTGTGTTTCCAACTCTGAAACTTGGTAAGCTCTTCAGTCTTGCCTTTGAACTTGGATCTTCTTCTTTCGTGTGTCATCATCAGATGTCCAGTTCAGTGGCGTATAGCCACGCCCTCGTCTCAGGTCCCACATCGAAGAGGCCGGCCTCCGTGGGTGGTTTGTACAGGGGACAGACTGTGATAATGTGGTCAGCGGTCTGCTCCGGCTCCCCACACTCGCATGCTGCTCCGTCCGCCAGGCCCCACTTCTTCTTCATGGATGTTTTGAAGCGTCCGACCCCGGTACGCAGGCGGTTCAGCAGAGTCCATTGCCGACGCGGCAGTTCCTCTCCTTTAATGCCGCCTCCCGGGTCCTGGATGTAACAGTGGATGCGTGTGGGCCCGGCCGACTCCCACTCCTGCTTCCAGGCTGCCGCCAGCCATGCCTCTGTAGACAGGTCCTCAGGGGTGGACCTGAGCAGCTCTTGTACCGCCTTGTTGTACGGGTGGCGGGACTTGGATTTTGCTTTGTCACAGAAAATGCACTGATTGGGAAACAAGAAGGAACACCTTCTTGGAGCTCCTTCAGATTGAATTGTCAGAGATTTGAGATGGCGCAGAGAGTCCTTTTTCAATGATGATTCACCAGATGTAGAAGCCTTTGACACTTGTAAACAATCTATTTTCCCTGTAAAGCTTTTATAGCAGTTTTGGTGATAGCCAATTGTATCCAAAGGCAAGTCCTCTAATGTTAATGGAATCTGTTCACAAATATCCGTCATGCGTTATGGTGAACTGGCTGCTTCACAGAGTCTCATATCTCGGATACGTGTGTATATGTGTGTAGATATGATAGCTTCTTGCTTTGCCCCCCCCTTTCATGTGTTGAGCGTGGTAAAATTACCATACTCAGAAAGAGTTGAGACATGTAAAATACATGTTAGGGAACAAATCCTCTTTGGAGGCACTTCAGCTGTGTTACAATGTTTCATTTTCTCCATGGTAAGTATATATGAAGTAATGAGCCTGAAAATAAAACAAAAACTTTAGCTAGCCACCAACTAAGCTACCAACACTACTAGTCAAGAATACAGATTCGATTTCCAAAAGCCTGTGATTATAGTAAAAACTACTGAACAATTACGAAGTTATGACCAGTGTTGGGGAAGTTACTTTTAAAAAGTAGTGTTTGCTCGTTACTCGTTACTTCTTAAAAAAAAGTAATCCCTTACTTTACTTAGTTACCCTCTATGGAAAGTAACTTTTTACGTTACTCGTTACTTTTACGTTACTTTTATGGTGCTCGACTTTGGGCAGAACCCTATCTCATTTCCTAAATGTGTATAGGCCTACATAAAGTTCTACTATGGAGGACATAACAGGTATTTCTTTTGTGCTCTTTATTATAAAAAATACCACAGAGCACTTGTTGAAGAAAACAACAATACAAACAATAATACCAAATAGCATCTTATGGGCATGTAGGTGAACACAAAACACATAAATACATAACTCTTACATTAAAGAGGCTACACCAAAATTGGTGCAAAGCTATAGTGCAAATTGTATCAAATCAAGGCTAGGACAACATGATGAAAACCTCAAAATGGCTCATATGTCTCAAAACAAAACATGCCATACAAAACAGCGGTAAAAGCTAGCGTGTGTGTCCGGGAGAGGGCTCCTCTCCTCGGACACATTACTCTGAAGCCCTGGTGACGGTCTGGAAGTGCGGATGAATAAATAAAATTTAAAAACAGCGGTTAAAGCTAGCATGTGTGTCCGGGAGAGGGCTACTCACCTCGGACACATTACTCTGAAGCCCTGGTGACGGTCTGGAAGTGCGGATTAATAAATAAAATTAAAAAACAGCGGTTAAAGCTAGCGAGTGAGTCCGGGAGAGGGTTACGGCAGTGGACAAAAGTTTCTGGCCAGGGCACAGTGTACACCTCACACTATTGCTAGTACCAGCCTCACTGTGGAATGAGCGCCCGCGACTATTGCGCAAGCGCGCAGCTGAGGCAGTATCGCTGTCAAATCTGTCCCTGGGAAAAGTAACGTTCTGCCCAGCTGAAAAAGGAACTACGTTTCATTACCATATTTTCTGTAGTAACGCGTTACACTACTTTTTACCCGAAAAAGTAGTTACGTTACTGTAACGCGTTACACACAACACTGGTTATGACTACAAAGGTATGTCTTAATTATAGTTATATATATATATAGTTACATATATAGAATTATAGTAAATACTTACTGAAATTGTTCCAAAAGAGAGAGCAGTGAGAGATGGCGATCTGCCAACTACAAAGCCCCAACATTCCAAAACTGCCAGTTGATGCTCAGTCAACTTTTTTTTTTTAAAAGTTAGTTTGCTTTATTTTGTTTACTTCAAAAGTAAAGCTATTTTCAATTTCTTCAGGTTCAAGATAGGTGCAGTAAAAGGCTAAAATAACCCCCATTGGTACATTATTTCAGGCTGCTATAATAAAAACGTTGTCAAATGAGCTTTTTTGCAGTTTTTGACCATATATGGTCAAGATGTTGTAAAATATAACAAATAACTGTTTCCCTGCATCAGAATTATATAGAAAAATGTGTCCATTTGTCTCTGTAAGTTGTTTACATCAAAAGTTATGCCACTTTATATCATATTGAGATTTTTCAGGTTTGGTGCAAAGAGTTGAAATTAAAGCATTTTGGATATTATTTCAGCTTGCTACCCAATATAATATTAAAATAGACTTGAATGATAAAGAAATAACATGTTGTGAAAAAAAATGCACCCTATGTGCTTGAGAAAATGAAAAAATAGTTGGTCCTCTACACATCTTTGGCCATTTGTTGCTATTTTTGTCTAGAAATAGGGTCAATATGTTGTCAAATGTCAAAAATAACCATTCCATTACATTCCTGGGGTCAGAATTATATGGAAAAATGTGTTAATTTGTCTCTGTATGTTGTTTACTTCAGATGTTATGCCACTGTCTATATCATTTTTAGATTTCTCGGGTTCCGGTCGGGTGCAGCAAAGGGTTAAAAATTAAGCCTTTTGGACATTATTTCAGCTTGGTACCTGGCAGATTCTGAAAATAGACACTTTAAGGATTAAAAAAAAACAGGTGGCATAAAAAAATCCGGGGGGTGCGCGTGGACCCCTATTTCCATCTAGACTAATGCCCCTCTGAGTTTTTCAGCCTGTGGTACGCCGCGTATCACTGGTGGTAGCCTACATGCAGGTGGTTCGTGGGGTTTTGGGGTTTTGGTGGGATTTTTATCTTGGAATAGACCAAAATGTACAATAATAAAAAAAATAATATTGAAAATAAATATATTATAAATATTGATCAGTAAATATAGTATTATGGCTTATTATTATTTCAAAAATAGTGTTGCTTTGTGCATTCCATCATTTGTTTTCCATTGTAATGTTTTCCATTAATGTTTTGTGTTAATTTGTGTTTGCTAAATAAACAAGCATAAGAAGCATTGCTGACTTTTTCTTTCCACTGTTTCCCACTGGCCATGGCCTTCTGGCAGTAATTGTGTATAAATGGGGCGCTGCTGGCACTCTTTGCTCAGCCCACTGCATATTTATTTTACTTTATTTTATATATATATATATATATATATATATATATATATATATATATATATATATATATATATATACTGTATATATATATAGTTTTTGCATATGAGGTGGTCTGTGAAAGGTCTTGATGACAATTTAGTGGTACACCTAAAATCAAAGGTTGCCACTGCCCTAGGGGATACACATAGCCATAGTTGAGAATCACTGCTTTCGCACATGGTTGTGTTGCCGTCCTATGCATGTCCTGTTTCCCTGTAGGGAGCTGGAGACTATGTTTGATGTGGAAGAAGTGCCCACCGTTGTGGTGCTGCTGCCAGACTGTTCAGTCCTCTCCCTGAACGCAGTGCAGGAGATCTGCAGCCTGGGTCCGCGGTGCTACCGCAATTGACAGGAGGGAACGGAGCTGGTTGACAGGAACTTCTTGATGAATGAGGACTTTGACGAGAAATCCATGCGAAGCTTCAGTGAGGAGACTCAAGTACAAGGTGGAGGATGACAAGAGGAGGAAGGTGAAGATGAAAATGCAGAAGGGTTGGGGTGGAGGTGATGGGGAAGTTGAGGGTAAGGGTGTAAGAAAGAAAGGACAGCAGCCTGAAAACGATGGTGAAGGAGAAGGAACACCATGGTGATGAAGGTAAAAAAACATCTTCTAGAGGGTGTGTACAATGCTGTTTCCAAAGGCTATATATTAGAGTGCTGCTGGAAATACCTTTTGAACTGATTATAATGTGTTATAAAGTTTTAATATTTCCAGAATGTTTTATTAGTTCTATCTGAAAAAAAAGTTACTACAGCTTAAGCTTATGATTTCTTAATGAATCTGCCAAACGGATATATCATGCAAAGTAAATTATTAAATGCCAAGTAATAGGCTGTGTTTTAAGTTTGTAAATACTGCCAACTGCTGCAATGCTCACCAACAGTAGAACATGGCCAAAATATTTTTGGCAAGTTTGGATACAGTGGATGAAACATATATCCTGTATTTTCACTGTTTATACAAGACCTATAGTTTACTTAAATCGGCAAAAGGCCTACTTCTAAATTAAAAGTTAAACTAAATCTGCAAAAAAAAAATGTTTCTTGTTTTCTTGTTGTTTTTTACAGTACACTTGTGAATACTCTCCTCCCACCTGCTAATGAATTATGAACAATGTGCTGTGAATCTAGAGGAAGAATATCCACAAACTAAACGCATTAGGATTTAATCTGTTCAAATATAATCACAGCCTTTTTGTGGTGCTTACAACAGGCTGCTGAGGCCTTTGTGCTACTGATATAGTGTCTTCGTTTCACTCATTTGGATGATTATAGACATGGTAACGATGAGACTGTGAATGTGCTGTATAGGCCTTCTGAGCTCTCTGGCTCCAAGATAATTCACATATATATATATATATATATATATATATATATATATATATATATAATAACCCATCATATCATAACATCACTGTTAACATCATATCATAGCATCACTGTTTTTCTATGCAAATATTGTCAAGAATAAATTGACCTTTAAGTAAGGCTTGATAGATTAACAATATGAACGAATGAGACATTGGTGAGAGGTGCTTCTATAGGCCTAATAATGGGCAGCTGTACTGGACTAATGAATACGAGTGACGTAGCAGTGGATATCGAATGTAGTTGGAATACATTTTTAATAGGCCTAATAGCCAAGTTCAAATGGTGTAAATGCCCTTTTCTACGTTAGCCTACATCGATGTAAACTGTAGCCTATAAAAAGACACTCTAGGCGGCTGTCAAGCTGTTGACAGAGGAGACAATGTAGCCGAAAACCGTTAATGGCTTTTAAAAGAAGCAAGAAGGTAAAAGCATGCATCCTTTGTTTATAAGTGTACATTAGGTTCCGTGTCTTCAAACAACCCAAGGCTGGCTGTGATTACGATTCAATCAAACCAAAATAATGCAACCGTGCCTCCTTTTTCTGTAGCGCGTATCTCCCTCTCCCTCGCTCCCCCTATCTCTCCCCTTCTCCCCCCCCCCCCCCCCCCCCCCCCTCTCTCCCCTCTCCATCCCTCTCTCAAGAACACTCCATAGTGCACACGCGCGCAAACACATCAGTAGGCCTACAGAAACACACATATTGCGCGTTCCCGAGCGCGGCACGCGCAACAAGCGCACCAACGGACAGAGATAGAGCCAGTAGGAGAGACAGGAACGACGGATGCTAAGGCGAGGCCATGAGCGGGAACCTCCAGCTCACTCGGTAGCCCAGATGCGTTATTATTTCGACCGATTAATCAAATGACTCATGTCGAATGTTAGTCATATTGCATCGCGAAGACCACCTCGGGGACATCGCATTATTTCGTCACGAATTGTCAACGTCGAACCGTCGTCGACGTTATTTTTCTCCATTAAGGGACTGAACGACACGCAACACAATGACGAATACGAACCGGGCTTAATCCGGTTACGAAAACCACTACGGGAAGAATCCGAAATTATGTCTGCTAAGATATTTAA
Organism: Merluccius polli; assembly: GCA_030340625.1. Classification (NCBI taxonomy): domain Eukaryota; kingdom Metazoa; phylum Chordata; class Actinopteri; order Gadiformes; family Merlucciidae; genus Merluccius; species Merluccius polli. The sequence continues at coordinate 93,317 of JAOPHQ010005134.1, forward strand.
TACGCGGGCGTAATTTTGCCTCTCCGTTTATCGGGACCATTAGAGGCCTGTGTGCCGTATTCCCCGCATCTGCGCTGGGCACCAAACCCATGGGAGTGATGGTTCTGACGCACGGCGCTACGGCACACCGGGGGAGCCATCGAGCCTGGAGAGGACAGAGGGAGGAGAGGGCGTTAAATGTTGAGTCTATGGCGTGTCATTAGGGAAGGACGCCCAGTTGTTGAATGCCAATCTATTGACCGCCTTGACCTAGTAGTGTCGCCCGAGCACGAGCAGCATCCTCCTCTCTCAATTGAATAGTTGTATTTTAATGCATCGCGACGAGGAGGAGAGGGAAAAGAGGACAGCAGAGGAGTGAAGTGGGCGAGCGTTGGGGACTATAGAGGCAGCGGGAGGGCGCGGACATAGAGACGGGATGCGGGAGACGCAGTGAGCGGCGAGGAGGAGGAGGTGGAGGAGGGAAACCAGAGGACTGAAGGTAAGATATTGATACAGCTAATGCGACCCCCCCCCCCCCCATCTTTATTCCTTATAGCGTATTCCCCCTCCTCTTTTCTCTCGCCTTTCCTTTCCTTTCCTCTCATTAACCACACTCTCACATGCGACACGCAGGTTTACGCAAGCGCACGTACACGCGCACACGCGCGTGCGCACACAGCTCGGCGCATGATCAATAACACGGTACCTTATTGGAGCCGTTACGTTTCCCGGTCGTGTCGCGGATCAGCGGGGAGAGCTTGTCTCCTCTGATGTGTGCAGTCAGAACACACACGCACGCACACACACACACACACACACACACACACACACACACACACACACACACACACACACACACACACACACACACACACACACACACACACACACACACACACACACAGGATACTAGAGACCTGTTCATTGTTAATTCAAATTGAATTGAGTCAAATCTTGCACACATAATCCTACTATATATATATATATATATATATATATATATATATATATATATATATATATATATATATATATATATATATATATATATATATACAGTATATACATATATATATATATATATATATATATATATATATATATATATATATATACAGTATATACATATATATATATATATATATATATATATATATATATAGAGAGAGAGAGAGAGAGAGAGAGAGAGAGAGAGAGAGAGAGAGAGAGAGAGAGAGAGAGACACACACCCACACCCAAACACACACAAAGAACATGGTGGAGGAAGTGAGGCACACATGGAGGTTAGGAGGATCATCATCAATATTTCAGGGAGGAAGAAATGACTGGGTCAGTCGAGGAGGCCATAGACCGTGAGAGCACCACAGAAGAAGAAGAGCAGTCTGGAGTGGAATAGACAGAACAGTGATGACATGCTGGAGGAGATAATGAGAGAGAGAGAGAGAGAGAGAGAGAGAGAGAGAGAGAGAGAGAGAGAGAGAGAGAGAGGGGGGGGGGGGTGCTTAGTAGCTGTGATTCATGCTCATCAGCCAAGTTTCTGAGTTTCTGATGTTAATGATTGGTGAGTGACACTTGTCTGATAAGAATTTCATTGATGGTTCATTGAGAGTTTCAATGGTGTTACACTGCACATTTCACAATACAACACTGCTACTTTGAGTTTGTGTGTGTGTGTGTGTGTGTGTGTGTGTGTGATATCTGTGTGCCTAGATCAGATCATAATTTCAACGGACTGTAGATATGTCTCCACACTCGCATTAATTTCACATTGGTGGTGCGTGCATTTGTGTGTGTCCCTTAAGCCATGTGTATGGAGGATAGAACACAAAATAATATATTTGTTTTGCGTTGGTATGCCTAGAAGTATTATTTCCATTAACCATTTAAACAATGGAAATTATTTTTGTTACATTATGCACCACAAAGAGGTTCTTCTCAAGTGTCTCTTCACTGCATTATGTAATGCATTGTTTCATGCATATCAATCATATCAGCTAACATTTATAAAATCTACAAATAGATGAATCTGAGATATGCCAATCTGTCAACCCCAACCCACATTTATAACATAGATAATAAAACACTTCACACAATGCTGTTATGAAACAACAGACATGCTCAAACAGACACAGACGGCCATACAAACACTAGAATTTGATTTGATAGGGTGGTATTTGGATTGTAAAACATCAAAGCACATGACCTGGCTTGCAGTGGCACCATCTAGACCAGCTCTTGTTTTCTAGAATTACCTTTCTGGAATCCATGTCATCCAATGCAGTGATCATTTGCTTTGGGCTTTCGTTAGCTTCTCCTGTAAACCAATGAAACACACTCTCAAGATTCTTTGTTACGGTGGCTTTGCTCTCAGCCAGATTGTCGCAGCTTGATTGCTGAAGGAACGACTGATCCTTATTCCTGTGGTCCTCTCTGCTGCCAGTAGAGCTGCCCTGTCCAACTTATTATATTATATTATACTGTACTATACCATACCATACTATAATACTATACTATGCTATGCTATACTAGGATATACTCTATTATAGTAAGTATAATATAGTATAATACCATACAATATACTATACTATACTATGCTATACTCTACTATACTATACTATGCAATACTATGCAATACTATACTATGCTATACTATACTATGCTATACTCTACTATGCTATACTATACTATGCTATACTATACTATGCTATACTATAATGCTATACTATACTATACTATGCTATACTATACTATGCTATACTCTACTATGCTATACTATACTATGCTATACTATACTATGCTATACTATAATGCTATACTATACTATACTATGCTATACTATACTATGCTATACTATACTATGCTATACTATACTATGCAATACTATACTATACTATGCAATACTATACTATACTATACTATACTATGCTATACTATACTATGCTATACTATACTATACTATACTATACTATACTATACTATACTATACTATGCAATACTATACTATACTATACTATGCAATACTATACTATGGGTCCGTGTATGAAGTATAATTCATTTACAGTTGTTCACGTTGTATAATGAAAAAGGCCAGTTTAGGGGGTATTGCCTAATTTCATTGTCCGAGACGTGCAATGCAATTCAGCACGCCAAAGCGTCAGCTTGTTCCATTATCCAAGTTGTACAATGAAATTTGAACAAGGAAGTCGAGAGCCGGAAACAGAGACAGCTCGCCTTCAAAGTAAAGCAAGGTAAAAGTTGCGCGTTTTGAAGTGTGTTTGTTGCAATGGATGCAGGAGTCAATTTAAGGAGAGCAAAACAAAATAAATAAACAAATAGCCTAAATAATTAACATAATTCATAGCTGTCAGTCATACAGTCATATTTCTGCCACTTTCCCACAACTGATTGTGAATAAATTGCAATTGGTAGCAAACACTGGAATTATTATAGAGTGCTGTGATTCATGTAGGCATGTCATGATTAATTTACACTAATTAATTTACAAATTTCAACTTATTTATTTGATTAAGGCTACCTAATCGGTTACTTATTAGATTAGATTCAACTTTATTGTCATTGCTCAGAGTACAAGTCTAAACTGCATTTTGTTGTCTCTGTACTTACTGTACAATGAATTAATTTAAATGCTATATAAATAAAGGCTAGTCACCTCTCAAATAAAGTTGTGAGAATACAATACAAACAAAATCTGAATCTATAAATAAATAATGTTGATAAACTTGATAAACATCATAATATAAAAAAAACATTCACCAACAATAACAATGATTTGACTACTCAATGCAGAGAATGTAGGTAGTAGTCAAATTGAAGAGGGGATGAACGATTTGAAATAGCGGTTAGCTTTACAAGCAGGTAAAACATAACGATGCTCTGATGGCAACAGAGAAAATTCACTTGAATTCAAGTCCCTTTGTTTCACTCCGGTGATGTTAGAACAGATTTTAACAATACTGTTCAGGCTGTTTCTGTCTTTTACTGTGAGGCTGTGAAACCAGCAGATAAAAGAAAAGCTCAGGAAACTCTCAATAAAAGATTGATAAAATATCACAATGGCTATAAATGATCATATTAAGTAATATGGAAATATTTATATGAAACATTAAGTAGTTTAAGGGGTAAATGGGGTCTAAACTGCTCCAAATTGAAAAGCATGACTAAGGATAAGGTCACCATCAATATGTTGAACACATTTTGCCACTAAATATCCCTTAAAATATGTTTTAGTGATTTTATCCATCTTGGCTCTATATAGGCTGTGAGAAAGTATACATCAGTAAGTGCCTTGGCAGTGAGCAAGATAAAAATGAAACTTTGTCGTAGGATGACATACATCGTTGGAAAGGTCTTGATCTGCAGAGTACAGATATGCCACTGTGAACATTCTGGGTGGTTCCTGCTCCTCAGGAATGCCCTTCGAACCTTGAACCTAAGGCTCTTTTAAAGGCTTACAGAAAAGCAACACAATGTGATACAAACATGGGGAAAACATTTTTGGAATGCTCTTGACTTCTTCTATCATGGCCTTTGTGGCCTTTGCCACAAAGGCCATACTATACTATGCTATACTATACTATGCTATACTATACTATGCTATACTATACTATGCTATACTATACTAGGCTATACTATGCTATGCTATACTATACTATGCTATACTATGCTATACTATACTATACTATACTATACTATGCTATACTATACTATACTATGCTATACTATGCTATACTATGCTATACTATACTATACTATGCTATACTATACTATGCTATACTATACTATGCTATACTATACTATGCAATACTATACTATACTATACAATATTATACTATGCTATACTATACTATGCTATACTATACTATGCAATACTATACTATACTATGCTATACTATACTATGCAATACTATACTATACTATACTATGCAATACTATACTATACTATGCAATACTATACTATACTATGCAATACTATACTATGCTATACTATACTATACTATACTATGCAATACTATACTATGCTATACTATACTATGCAATACTATACTATGCAATACTATACTATGCTATACTATACTATACTATGCTATACTCTACTATGCTATACTATACTATGCTATACTATACTATGCTATACTATACTATACTATGCTATACTATACTATGCTATACTATACTATGCTATACTATACTATACTATGCTATACTATACTATGCTATACTATACTATGCTATACTATACTATGCAATACTATACTATGCTATACTATGCAATACTATACTATACTATGCAATATTATACTATGCTATACTATACTATGCAATACTATACTATACTATGCTATACTATACTATACTACGCAATACTATACTATACTATGCTATACTATACTATGCAATACTATACTATACTATTTAATACTATACTATGCTATACTATACTATGCTATACTCTACTATGCTATACTATGCTTATACTATGCTATACTATGCTATACTATACTATACTATGCTATACTATACTATGCTATACTATACTATGCTATACTATACTATACTATGCAATATTATACTATACTATGCAATACTATACTATACTATACTATGCAATACTATACTATACTATACTATGCTATACTATACTATACTATACTATGCAATAATACTATACTATACTGTGCAATACTATGCTATACTATACTATACTATGCTATATTCTACTATGCCAGGGGTTCTCAACCTTTTTCAGGCTGGGCCCCCCCAAAACTGGTTCATTGCAGTCGGGCCCCCCCCCCCCCCCCCCGCGCGATCGTAACACTCCTCGGACCTATATGGGGGTATTATTGAGACAATATTATTTGTGTGTGCGTATCTCAATCTGTGTACCGGTATTCACATTTGTGTGTGCGTAATAAGATTTGTCTCTGTATTCACATTTGTGTGTGTGTAAAAAAATCAGTGTGTCTGTATTCACATTTGTGTGTTTGTGATAAGATTTGTGTGTCTGTATTCACATTTGTGTGTTTGTGATAAGATTTGTGTGTCTGTATTCACATTTGTGTGTTTGTGATAAGATTTGTGTGTCTGTATTCACATTTGTGTGTTTGTGATAAGATTTGTGTGTCTGTATTCACATTTGTGTGAGTGTAAAAAAAAAATCTGTGTGTCTGTTCGTTTTGCAAGTAAAGACAAATCTGCAAATGTGTACAGAGATCTGTAAGTGTACACACATCTGTGAATGTGTAAACAGATCTGTACATGTGTACTGAGATCTGTAAATGTCTGTCATCAGTTATAACTCAGGCGGGAGCTCTGATTGGCCAAAACACAAATCTTATCACAAACACACAAATGTGAATACAGACACACTGATTTTTTTTGATTTTTTTTCAAATGTGAATACAGACAGACAAATCATATTACGCACACACACATTTGAATACACACAAATGTGAATACACACAAATCTTATTACACACATACAGATTGAGATGGGGGGGGGGGGGGGGGGGGGTGCGCGCAATAGTAACACACCGCAGACCTAGGACCGACGGGGGGGTGGGGGTGCGCACAATAGTAAAACACCGCGGACCTACGGCTGACGGGTGGGGGGGGGGGGGCGACGGGGGGGTGCGCGCAATAGTAACACACCGCGGACCTACGGCCGACTGGGGGGGGGGTGCGCGCAATAGTAACACACCGCGGACCTACGGCTGACTGGGGGGGGGTGCGCGCAATAGTAACACACCGCGGACCTACGGCTGACTGGGGGGGGGGTGCGCGCAATAGTAACACACCGCGGACCTACGGCTGACTGGGGGGGGGGTGCGCGCAATAGTAACACACCGCGGACCTACGGCTGACTGGGGGGGGTGCGCGCAATAGTAACACACCGCGGACCTACGGCCAACAGGGGGGGGGGGGGGGGGGCGCGCGCGATTGTAACACTCCGGCCGACGGGGGGGTGGTGCGCGCAATAGTAACACACCGCGGACCTGCCACCGGCGGGGGGGGGGGGGGGTGCGCGGTGTGTTACTATTGCGCTCTCAAAAAGGAGGAAAAATACGCGTCCGGCTTGACGCTGCGCCGGACGCCGGACAGGGCTTTGAAAAACCGGCCCCCCCAGGGGGGCGCGCCCCACCGGTTGAGAACCACTGTACTATGCTATACTATACTATGCTATACTATGCTATACTATACTATACTATGCAATACTATACTATACTATGCTATAGGCCCTACTATGCTATACTATACTATGCTATTGTAACCCCAGTCCCATGTAGCTATATTGACAGATAATTGGGGTGTTGTAGTACAATGGGACGGGGCCTGAGTTCGTCTGAAGATGACGATATACCTGTGATGACTGTAATAGTGATGTAAAATAACTTGGCGGTGCCTCCAATAACTTTTAGGAAGTAACTCAAAATTAGGCACTTCCCTTTTAAAATAAAAGTCCACTTTAACCTGTTTATATTTGTCCAAAAAGTATCACCTTTATAATTACCACACAGGATTTATTTGAAACAACAAGAGCTTGTTTATTCAAAGTGTCAAATTAGTCATAAAATTAGTTAACCTGTTCACTGTTGACCTTTAAGTAGGCATTGATAACATTGAGGCATTTTCAAAACTCATTGACAAGCTTGACCCACAATTGACCCCTGATGGACCCAAACAGAAAAGTAATATCACAATGACCAAGAAAACTCAAATGTCCACAGCCCACACTCACACACACATTCACACAGGGCTATTAAATGTAAATAAAACACGTGGTAGGCCCAGTCGATGCTTGGGAGCGTGGAGGCCGAAAACAAATGGCCACTTCACTGGGTTAACCAGCATAAAGAAAACGCACGTGCAAAGTGTTCAGTGTACTCACGAGTCCGCAACAGTCAGGGATGGAGATGGGGGGAAAGGGCAAAAACAAGGGCAGTTTCGGCGGCAAGTGAATGGCGCATGCAGCAACACGGTGCGGTTAACCACCGCTCAAATACAGCAGCTATAGTCTCTCTCCAATGGTCCAGGGCTCTCCCGGTCCTCACTCTCTCTCCCTCCTATGGCAAATGTCCGGTCCTGAATAACATAATTCCTCTTAGTCACAAAACTACAGGCTAATTCAATGGCGAAAAACCCACGGTATGCCTTAAACAAATGAGCAATTGCTAGCTGCAATGCATAATTAACAGTGGTAAAGTCTATGAGCAGGCTAAGCTAAAGGCTAGCAGCGATTAGCAATTTAGCTCTCTACACCTTACATTCAAACCACGGCACATAGTACATCAAAACAAATGTATTTACCTCTGGCAACTTTTCAGAGTTCACACACACCAACCGCAGGACGACTCTCCGTCAGTCTTGGGAGTTATGAGTGTTATTAGTTTTACAATTTTATAGCTATCCCGCTCGGACAGCCGATAAAGCAGACAGGCTGTCGCTAACCTGAATGCGGCACGTAGGTGACGCTAAGCACCGCCTCCCTGAACAAGGTGAGGACAGGATTGGCTAAGGACCATAGACATACCAACAGAGATGAGAGAATAAAAGATGCTTCACTGCCCCACAAACATAAGTAGTATTCTGGATTTGAGACAACCCTGAATGATTTTTAGAACTAACATCACTCTTTTTTCCTCTGACTTAACTGTACACAATGACTGTTTTTAACATATTATAATCCAACACATTTTAAACATATTTACCTTCATGAACTGTTATTTATTAACAACATAAACATTTTAATGTGTGAATGAAAATAAAAAAAAGGCCACAGGGCTACAATCTCCCCTTTCTAAAAGGTGTTGATGCCCTCATCACACAAATTTCACATCTGGCACGTCCGGTATATCTGTCAATATCAATGTCTGGCATGTATGCTACAGACTAGGGTCATAAACATGTGTTTGTATCATTATACATTATCCCAGCTTGGATAAAGCAATGGGGAGTCTCTTTTAATAGTGATTCTCAATCCCCTATGTACAACTACAATAGGTTCATTCCTGGAATGGCCAGGTCTATCATAGCTTAACCGAACGACTGGCTTCACTTGTCTTCGGATGGGACGGTTACAGACTGGCTCGGCACTACTTTGAGACTGACTAGTAGAGGGGAGCACTCCCCCTTCTAGACCTGTGTCCACCACAGCGTCCTTTGGCAGTTGCTGAGTTTGCTCTGTGGCTTGTCCCTCCAGTACTGTATCATCACCCTCCTGAGTATCCACATCAGTTTCCTCTTCAACAAAATTATGCTGAATTAGTGCATTGTCCAGGGGAGCATCTTCACTTAAGTGATCCGCCAGCAGATCAAGGGCAGCTAAGATGTCCTCCCTCCGGTCAGCAGGTAGGTTCCAGGGCTCATCTTCATCGTCCGAGTGCTCTTCCTGGTTTGGATTTTCAATTGACTTTTCCTTTTGATGTAATCGTGTCACAGGCCTCTGTGGTAGCTGCTTCACCTCCAAATCCGGGGGAAACCTGACCAGATACCCGATGGGTAAAAGGTGGTCACGGTGCAGAGTTTTGACCATGCCTCTCCCCTTTTCAGGTTTTACTCTGTACACAGGTAGGTCTGGCAGTTTTTCAACAACGAGATAAGGGTCAGAATGCCATTTGTCACCAAGCTTGTGCTTTCCTGGCAAGCCCAGAGCTCGTACGAGCACACGATCGCCTTTCTCCAACACTTGGTCTCTCACTCTGTTGTCATAGTATCTCTTGTTTTTGTCATGCGACTTATTAGCAACTGTCACTGCTAACTCGTATGCCCTTTTCAGATCACTTTTCAGTTTGCCTACATACTGTAAGTAGTTGCCATAGTCGTCTCCATCGGGGGACGTTCCAAAACACAGATCAATGGGCAGACGAGATTCACGCCCAAACATTAGGTAGTATGGAGAGTAGCCAGTTGCATCGTTACGTGTACAGTTGTAGGCGTGGACGAGCGAACTGACATATTGGCTCCACTTTTGTTTCTGACTGGGTTGGAGAGTACCGAGCATAGACAAGAGTGTTCGGTTAAAACGCTCTGGCTGCGGGTCACCTTGGGGGTGATATGGACTCGTTCTGGACTTCTTGATGCCCAATATTCCCAGTAGCTCCTTGATGAGACGACTCTCAAAGTCACGCCCTTGGTCAGAATGAATTCTGGATGGCAGGCCATAATGCACAAAGAATTTCTCGACCAGCACTTTGGCGACAGTTGTTGCTCTTTGATCTTTGGTCACATAAGCCTGTGCATATCGAGTAAAGTGGTCGGTTACCACTAGGACATTGGCCATACCCTTTGAATCTGGCTCTATAGACAGAAAGTCTATACACACCAAGTCGAGGGGGCCACTGCTGGTAATCTGTTTCAAAAATGCGGCCCTGTGAGGTAGCGTCTTGCGAGTGACACACCGGCCACAGTTCTTGATGTACTGGGCAATGTCAGAGGCCATTTTTGGCCAGTAAAATCGGTCTTTCACCAGATCAGTGATGCGGTCAACTCCCAGATGGCCAGAATCATCATGAACAGACTTGAGCACTTGAAGACGATATTCACCGGGGAGGAGTAGTTGGAGAATCTGCCTGCCCGCTGGTCTGGTGGTTTTCCTGTATAACAGGCCTGACTTTATCAGAAGCTTGCTGCTTTCTCGTTGCAGCAAAGCAAAATCTGGATTGCGGCTTTGGGAGGTCGCAGGCCAGACTCCACTTTGTACAGATTGTTTAGCAATGCTGATGATGGGGTCCAAATCTTGTGCTTTGCATAGCATCTCATTGCTTATCTGTTCCAAAGAACTCACCCCAAGCTGGGTGGATAAAGCATAAGCAGGTGGAATGACACTTGGGGGAACTCCCAACTGGTCTATGAGACGGTTAGGTGACCAAGATGGTTGAGTGACACTAAATTGGCGACAGAGAGCTTTAACATCTGATTGAGGGATGTGTCTCCATCCGTCGTCTTCTTCCATGGCATTCCTGGACAACCAGTCGGCATCCACATTCTCTCTGCCAGGCTTATACTTAATGTCAAAGTCGTATGTAGTTAAGTTAGCCAACCACCTATGGCCAGTAGCACTCAACTTCGCAGTGGTGAGCACATAGGTGAGCGGGTTGTTGTCGGTTCTCACGGTGAATCTGGCACCATAGAGATAGTCGTGGAACTTATCCACTACAGCCCACTTCAAGGCCAGAAACTCAAGTTGGTGGATAGGGTAGTTTTTCTCTGATTGGCATAACTTACGGCTGGCAAATGCCACAGGTCGCAACCCTTCAGGGTATTCTTGATTGAGGACCGCTCCAAGCCCATCTAGACTAGCATCCACGTGTAGGATGTAGGGCTTTGTTGCATCAGCAAAAGCCAACACTGGAGCACTGGTAAGGCAGTGGATGATTTGGTGGAAAGCATCCGCACAGGCTGGGGTCCAGCGCGCACCAAAGGGCTCGGATGGTCGAAAATAGTCATTAACTTCGGACTTGGTGGGTTTCTTCCCCTTCCGTATGGGAGGATATCCCTTTGTTAAGTCAGTGAGAGGGCGAACTATGGCTGAGTAGTTATTGATGAACTTGCGGTAATAACCACAGAACCCCAAAAATGACTGCAACGACTTCAAGTGGGTGGGTGGCTGCCACTGTGCCACAGCCTTGATTTTGTCAGGGTCAGTCGCAACGCCAGCTGCGGACACAATATGTCCCACGTACTTTACTTCCGGCTGGCAAAATTGGCACTTATCCAGTGAAAGTTTCAAGCCGACCTCGGCCAGCCGGTCAAGTACTCGCAGAAGACGTTCTTCGTGTTCTTCCAGAGTGCGACCAAACACAATGAGGTCGTCGAGGTAAACGAGACATTGAAGCAGGTTCATATCTCCCACTGCCTTTTCCATCAATCGCTGGAACGTGGCAGGGGCCCCTGTGATGCCTTGGGGCATCCGCTCGAACTGATAAAACCCAAGCGGGCAGATGAACGCTGTTTTTTCCTTGTCGTCCTCGGACATAGCGATTTGATAATAGCCAGAGCGAAGGTCGAGCACAGAAAACCACCGGCTTCCTGTGAGGCTGGCCAATGCGTCATCAATCCGAGGAAGGGTGTACTGGTCAGGTATAGTTTTTAGATTAAGGGTGCGATAGTCAATGCACATCCTTATCTTACCATTCTTCTTCCTAGCTATCACTATGGGAGAGGCGTACGGGCTGCGGGATTCTTTGATAATCCCTGCAGCAAGGAGCTCCTGTAGATGTTTGCGGACCTCGTCGATTTCAGCTGGGGCCAGACGCCTGACTCTCTCTCGGAAAGGGCTAGGGTCTTTCAACCTAATACAATGCTCCACCCCCTTTGCTAAACCCACATCCCACTCGGACAAGGAGAACACCTGAGGCCGATCAGCCAATTTTTGAGCCAGTCGGTTTTTCCAGTTCTCTGGAATGGGAGAGTCACCAAAATTAAAGATAGCAGGGTCAAGTGTGCTAGATGGGGTCTCTGCATGCTGCAGCTAGGTGACAACTTCTGCTTTATGCACATAGGCAATCACTGTGCCTTTGGGGATGGCTTTTGGCTTGGCGGACTCATTCTTCAACATCACAGAAAATCTGTTGCAATCCATCTCTGAGGAGAGTAGGACACAAGGGGGCATTAACACTCCAGCTGGAAGTGCTCCGTTGGAAGGAGTCTCTACCACAAGGATGCTATCTTTGAGTTTCTCACTACCCAACACGGTGCAAATGGCGGAACGCTCACTACCAGGAGGCACAGTGAGAGGTCCAGGTCCAGTCCACTTAACTACAGCCAGAGGATCACCATGAGGGAGCAGTGACTTAGACTGGGTCGGTAGCTGTGTACATACACGCATGGTTCGAGCTAGCTTGGGGTCACCTTGAACTTTACCATACCGCGGGGCATGACTGAACGCTCGGGCATTAGTACCAACAATGAGTGGCAGTTTTTCAGGGCCATTACTTTCTGGGCAGACTAGAATAAGCACCACCTTAGGCTCACACTGATGACCATCTTCGATAAACTGTATCTCGGCTGCAATGTAGCCTTTATAGGGGTAACTAACCTGACTTAGGCCCCATAGCTCCAGGCTTGAGATTGAGTGAAGCGGTAGGTGGGACAAGTGCTTATTGTAGTAATTTTCAAAAACAATTGACACAGTAGAGCCACCATCCATTAAAGCGTCACATGTGTGCCCTTCAATTACGACTTTCCCTATGCTAGATTCACCCACTAATCCTTTAGGTATGTCTGCTGGTGGGCTGAGTGTACTGCTTTCGAGTTGACCTACATGTCCTGTTTGGCCAGAGGAATTGGTTGGGGGACCCTTTTGGTTTTGTCTGAGCTTTTGGTTGTTTCGGATTAGCTTGCTTATCACTTTGGAGGGGTTGTCAGTGCCACTGCAGTTTTTAGTGATGTGGCCATCCTCACCACAGCGGTAACAAAATACACCCTGTCCATCTGTAGTGTTATTGCTTTTCCTAGGTTTAAAGGGCTGCTTTGGTCTAAAACTTTGGGGGGTTTTGTCTGGTGTTATTGGGGCCTCTTGCATGGCTGCTTGCTCTCTGAGCTGATTTAGCAGTTGCAAACTAGCCACTTGTTCCTTCAGCGCCTGCACTTCAGAGTCAATGTGCAACACTGGGGGTCTCTCTTTGACTGATAGCTGCTGTACTTTAGCTTCTAAAACCTTTACCTGACTCTTTAGAGCATCTACTTCAGCATAGTGAGCTGTACTCTCCTCTGCTGTGCGCACCGTGTGCGCGCTTGTGGTGAGACTTCGTCTAGTCACTTTCTGATCTTCCTCTACTCTAATCTCACTCAGTAAATCCATGAAAGAGGGAGGGTTCCTTAACCTCTCCTTCAAACGCAACTGGAGTAGCAGGATGTCCGACTCTGATGCTGCACCTCTTAATAGCTGCTCCACCCGTGCACTGTCTCTGGACGTAGGGGGGAGGCCTCCTTTCTGGACTGCTTTTGCCAGTGCCTTTTCTAATCTCCTTAGGTAATCCGATAGCCTTTCACCTGACTTTTGTTGCATGGATCGGAAGGCAAAATAAAGATCTTCTCCGGACTTGGTGATCCCAAATGCATTTTCCAAGGCTGCTAAGTAGTCACCTGGACGCGCATCTGCATCATTGCATCGCACAGCCTGGATTATCTCAAATGCTGGACCCTTTACACTTTCCACAATCCTTTTCTTCTTCTCTTTTACAGAACAATCACACTCGTCTAGCATTAACTGTGCCTGCTCTAGCCAGCTTTCGAGGGTCTCCTCCCCTGCAGGTGTGGGCATCACTCCTGAAAAAACCCGTAACCTGCGGAAGGCGTTGTTCTCTTGCGGGGGTCGCATTGTTTTCTCCAGTAACTCTCCCACAGCACGAATGATGGAGGTTGGGTCTGACTGTGTGGGTGTGCTTTGCCCAAGTAAAGGTTGGAGGTCATTCAGTGATTTACCTTCACTTTGCAATAAGTTCTGCAACTTCAGTGTGAAGTCATCGGGTGGGGCTGTGACACTGGTGAGAAGGGTCATCTTCCATGGGGTTCCACCACCAAGGGGGTAGATCTCAGGGGGAGCTGTTTGAGGGTCAACTGGGTTTTGGCACTCACAGAGTATCATGTCATGTTGTAGCTGTGAGACTAATTTTCTAGATTTATAGCGAACCCGGCCGAGTACTTTTACAGCCTCCAGTGACTCAGTTATATCAGCTACAACTGCCTCTGTAGGTACATTACTCAGTATCAAAGCATAGGCTGGATTTACTCCTACATCTTCACACCATTTCAGTAGCTCAGCTAGCAACTGGGGGTTGAGTGAGTGAGCCATATTAGTATGAGTTTTGATCTTGCGAACTTAAATTTAATTGGCCATACAGTGAACATATCCCAGCGGTGCCTCCATTTATGTAAACCCAGTCCCATGTAGCTATATTTACTGACAGATAATTGGGGTGTTGTAGTACAATGAGACGGGGCCTGAGTTCGTCTGAAGATGGCGATATACCTGTGATGACTGTAATAGTGATGTAAAATAACTTGGCGGTGCCTCCAATAACTTTTAGGAAGTAACTCAAAATTAGGCACTTCCCTTTTAAAATAAAAGTCCACTTTAACCTGTTTATATTTGTCCAAAAAGTATCACCTTTATAATTACCACACAGGATTTATTTGAAACAACAGAGCTTGTTTATTCAAAGTGTCAAATTAGTCATAAAATTAGTTAACCCGTTCACTGTTGACCTTTAAGTAGGCATTGATAACATTGAGGCATTTTCAAAACTCATTGACAAGCTTGACCCACAATTGACCCCTGATGGACCCAAACAGAAAAGTAATATCACAATGACCAAGAAAACTCAAATGTCCACAGCCCACACTCACACACACATTCACACAGGGCTATTAAATGTAAATAAAACACGTGGTAGGCCCAGTCGATGCTTGGGAGCGTGGAGGCCGAAAACAAATGGCCACTTCACTGGGTTAACCAGCATAAAGAAAACGCACGTGCAAAGTGTTCAGTGTACTCACGAGTCCGCAACAGTCAGGGATGGAGATGGGGGAAAGGGCAAAAACAAGGGCAGTTTCGGCGGCAAGTGAATGGCGCATGCAGCAACACAGTGCGGTTAACCACCGCTCAAATACAGCAGCTATAGTCTCTCTCCAATGGTCCAGGGCTCTCCCGGTCCTCACTCTCTCTCCCTCCTATGGCAAATGTCCGGTCCTGAATAACATAATTCCTCTTAGTCACAAAACTACAGGCTAATTCAATGGCGAAAAACCCACGGTATGCCTTAAACAAATGAGCAATTGCTAGCTGCAATGCATAATTAACAGTGGTAAAGTCTATGAGCAGGCTAAGCTAAAGGCTAGCAGCGATTAGCAATTTAGCTCTCTACACCTTACATTCAAACCACGGCACATAGTACATCAAAACAAATGTATTTACCTCTGGCAACTTTTCAGAGTTCACACACACCAACCGCAGGACGACTCTCCGTCAGTCTTGGGAGTTATGAGTGTTATTAGTTTTACAATTTTACAGCTATCCCGCTCGGACGCCGATAAAGCAGACAGGCTGTCGCTAACCTGAATGCGGCACGTAGGTGACGCTAAGCACCGCCTCCCTGAACAAGGTGAGGACAGGATTGGCTAAGGATGCTTCACTGCCCCACAAACATAAGTAGTATTCTGGATTTGAGACAACCCTGAATGATTTTTAGAACTAACATCACTCTTTTTTCCTCTGACTTAACTGTACACAATGACTGTTTTTAACATATTATAATCCAACACATTTTAAACATATTTACCTTCATGAACTGTTATTTATTAACAACATAAACATTTTAATGTGTGAATGAAAAATTAAAAAAAAGCCACAGGGCTACACTATACTATACTATACTATGCAATACTAATACTATACTATGCAATACTATACTATACTATGCAATACTATACTATGCTATACTATACTATGCTATACTATACTATGCTATGCTATACTATGCTATACTATACTATACTATGCAATACTATACTATACTATACTATGCAATACTATACTATACTATGCAATACCATACTATGCTATACTATACTATGCTATACTATACTATGCTATGCTATACTATGCTATACTATACTATACTATGCAATACTATACTATACTATACTATGCAATACTATACTATACTATGCAATACTATACTATGCTATACTATACTATGCTATACTATACTATGCTATACTATACTATGCTATACTATACTATGCTATACTATACTATACTATACTATGCTATACTATACTATGCTATACTATACTATGCTATACTATACTATGCAATACTATACTATGCAATACTATACTATACTATGCAATACTATACTATGCTATACTATGCTATACTATACTATGCTATACTATACTAACGATACTAATAGGATATAGGTGTGGTACATCACATGAAAGAAATGCACATTTCTATGAAGGTATATTTGGTGCAAAAGTCACGAGCACATTTAACTACAGATTTCGCATGCGCACACTAAAGTCACAAACGTGTAACTGTAAATTTGAAGTTGTATTTTTTTTTCTATACCTTGTTAACACAAATCCTTGTTACGGGTTCACAAATCCTTGTTACGGGTTCACAAATCCTTGTTACAGGTACACAAATCCTATCCTGTGCATCACAACTTCCTGGCCTTATGCACTCAAGACTTTTGCCCCAAATGCACTGCAACGATTGGGGCAAAACACATTTGCACATCCGTGTTTCATAATCTGAGAACATGCACAACATTCGTGCATTTGTAAACCGTAAATTTGAAGTTGTACATATTTTCGTTTTACCTTGTTAACACAAAATAGGGCTACGGGTTCACAAATCCGTGTTACAGGTACACAAATCCTGAGAACATGCACAACATTCGTGCATTTGTAAACCCAAATGTGAACTAATGCATCAGAAGTTGTGCATCTGTGAAATATTTTCTCATTATAAAATGGTATTAGATCGCTGTGGTCATTGAGCATTTTCTTGCACAACTACAAGTCAATTGATACAAGTGTTCGAATCTGCTTCTACGAGTTTGCAGCTGTTGTTTTCCGTACGGATACTTTTGCACCATATACACCACCTAGCGAGGTGCAAAACGGAGTTGTACTTGTGCACGCCGAGCGAATCGATCGAAAAGAAAACAAGGCGGCCGGATCTGGATCCTGGATCGCGCCCAGGCATCCCTGCTCATATGGTCCGTGTATGATCCGATCATTTAATTATTCCATTCATTCATCCAAACGAAAAACGAAAAAACGAGTCAATATATCGTTTTTCTGTTTTTTCTTTATGCACCAACAATTGAATAATGGTGTTTGTTTTCCTATTTTCAGCTCGAAACGGAAATTATAATAAACAATGAAACCAAAACGAAATAATAAACACAATTTACTTATTTCTTTATATATCTTCCCGCTCCGCATGCGCAATGTAGCGATGGTCAACCCTGTCTCATCAAAATTACGTTCCCAGGGAACTATTCGGCATTCTCAATTACGTTTGTCTGAAAACGTATTTTGTCCGTGATTACGTTTCATTGAACGTATCGCAAATACGTTCGTTCTCAGCCTATTTTTTGCCATTTATTTACCTATAGGATTATGTTTGGTTGAAACGTATCCCAGATATGTTAAATGTCAACATATAACACATTATTGTCATTAAGGCATATTTCCCTTTCGGGGAACGTTTAATTTAACGTGTTTTGTCCCTGATTACGTCTTGAATCTGAATTGAGCATCTTTTTCGTTTTATTTACCTCTTGGATAATTTACATTGAATTGAAACGTATCCTCAATAGGCTACGTTAAATATCGATAACACATTTGTCGGGGGGGGGGGGGGTCCAGGTCCGACCCTGGACTGGGAGCACCCCCCCCCCCCCCCCCGGACCGGACCGGCGGCGGGAGGATGGCCGGTCCCATTCCCCCCCGCCGGTCCGGTCCGGGGGGGGGTGGCCGGTCCAGTGGTGGGCCGGTCCAGGACCCTGAATGCTCCTAGTCCGACCCAAATGGATGTACCTGCATTTATACATGACGGGCCGCAGCATGGGCCGCTATACTACAGTATAAATGTATACTCCTGATCATTAACGATACAGCAGTGTTGTGTAGTAGCCATCGCTAAGAAATATGTATGCTTCTTTTCCGAGAAATATCGTAATTTCATTGGATTGTTGCGTCAATTTACACTACAGTTCCCATGAGTGTCAGCGACCGTTGCTATGGTGACGACGCCTGGGCGCGATCCAGGATCCAGATCCGGCCGCCTTGTTTTCTTTTCGATCGATTCGCTCGGCGTGCACAAGTACAACTCCGTTTTGCCCCTCGCTAGGTGGTGTATATGGTGCAAAAGTATCCTTACGGAAAACATCAGCTGCAAACTCGTAGAAGCAGATTCGAACACTTGTATCAATTGACTTGTAGTTGTGCAAGAAAATGCTCAATGACCACAGCGATCTAATACCATTTTATAATGAGAAAATATTTCACAGATGCACAACTTCTGATGCATTAGTTCACATTTGGGTTTACAAATGCACGAATGTTGTGCATGTTCTCAGATTATGAAACACGGATGTGCGAATGTGTTTTGCCCCAATCGTTGCAGTGTATTTGGGGCGAAAGTGTTGAGGGCATGACACTTGAAAGTT